>CAUYRH010131712.1:0-14123 GCA_963574655.1 Perodicticus potto
CTTTTTGCCTTCACAGAATTAAAAAGGCTTAAAATTTAATAACAATAACAATGTTTAAGATAAGGACTAGAAACAAAAACCTCATAAAGAATGAACGAAGATAAATACATTCAGAAAAGAAATCAGATGAATACTGCATCAAAATATTAAGCAATATTAATAATAATAATGCAAAGAAAGTAACATTCACATTGTCAAATAAGAGTATGTCTATTATGGAGTGCTTTGACTCTGAGGTTCAGTATGGAGTCATCAGTTTACTGAAGAGAAGGCTTTTCTAGGTAGTATCTAAACAGAAACTTATCATTCTGCCCTCAAAGAAGAGGGTCTATAAATAATACCGGTGCCCTCTGTAATAGTGAAGGGAGGAGAAGACATTTCGTAGAGTGCATTTTATTTTATTTATTTTATTGTTACTTTTTGGCAGTTTTTGGCCGAGGCCAGGTTTGAACCCACCACCTCCGATATGGGGCCGGCCCCTACTCCTTTGAGCCAGAGGTGCTGCCCCTGTAGAGTGCATTTCACTGAGACCCACACCTCCTTAAGTTCCTGCATTTGCCCAGATCCATGCAGTAGCGACTAGGAATGGAAATAGCTTGTGCTACAGAAATGCAGTTGTTGAAGAATCTGAGGTTTAGAATCTAAACTATAATGTCCAAACTTTTCTTAAGTGCAGAGAGACAGAAATGTCGGTAGTTAATAAATTCCCTCTGACATAGGTAGTAACTGATTTGACCAGTCTGCTGGGGTGAAGGTGGGACGTGGACCAAAGTGGAGTAGAGAACAGGGTCGGAACCAGGGACGGTGAGTGCAGGGATCCAGACAGGCCCGGGGCAGAGGTGTTGGGCGTCATCTCTGCCGAGGATTTTATCAGGGCGCTAGTGAAGAGCGGCTCTCTATGACTCGAGATGGTGGGGATCCCTGTGCTATCTGGAGGTCGCAGTGTGCGCACATGTGTAGTGAGACGAAATTGCTACTCCTTCACCAGTCTTTGCCCTGCTCCTACGCAGGCCAAGCTCATTATTTGTGGTTAACTAACTCGGGAAAAGGCTTTAATCATCAAAAGCAGAGAAAAGGGAGCCTGTTCTGTCTTTTGAGTTTTCAAAACCAAAGCCCAAGAAAAAGCAGGGGAAATGAGGAGCAAAGATTCCCACTTCCCACAGAAAGATAAAGCTTCTCCAGCTTGGATGAAAGCAGAGAGCTGAAGGAAAAGCAAGGTTGCGGGAAGGAAAAGGAGGGAAGGACACCCACACGGGTGTATGGAACCAGCAGCTATAGAGGACCAGGCCCTAGAAGGCAGGAAACATCCAGGGAAGCGGTGTCTGCAGGCACAAGAGTTTAGTCTCGTCGAGTGTAGGGAGTGACTGAAGAACTGTCCTACTTAGAAGCTCTAGAGTGGCCTAGAAGTTGAAATGGGACCTGGATAGCCCCAAAGAGTTTCCTGATTGCAGGTAGGGTGGCCAAATATTTCTCATGAGCCCAAGAATGGCTGAAATGCAGTATGGAGAGTCCCCTGGCTGGATAAGGCCACTCACGTGATGGGAACCCAGACAACTGGGGCCATGCCAGCCAGCAGCTTCAGGCAAGGAAAATGAGCCAAATGCTCCCTCACCTCGCCCCTGTATCACCCTTCTCTGGCATCAAGAATTACCTCAGTTTCAGTGGACAAAAGAAACTTAACTTTTAAATTAAAATGAGTAATCAACAATATTAAAAGCTTAATTTTTGCATAGTTGAGTTTGTAATCAGACTGTGACCACCACACATGTGTTGTACACACATATGCCCTGTTTATTGTGTATATTTCATTTCATGCGAGTTAAGTCACTTTCAATGATTTCTGTTGTTCTTATTTTATTGATATTAATTGTAGGTTCCAGACTCAGGATCACCGATTGTTGGCAGGGTGCCCGAGATGGCACACCCTTGGCATGGGGTGGGAACCAGCCTTTGCCTCCCTGGCGGTGCTGCCTGTCATGACGCGGCTCAGAAATCAGCTTTCTGTGTACCCAGTTAGTGCTTTATCTGCCCATCTGTCAGTGAACTCCTTGTTTAACATTGTTTCCCTGACCCAAAACAGTAGGACCAAGAAGAGGGGCTTAAGCTTTATGAGTTGAGTTGAAGAATGTTCTAATGGTAGGGCAATGATTCATTCTTATAATTCCTTTGTGACCCCCATTAGATTCTGGCAGATTTGGGGGCACAGGGTCAGGGCTCAAAACGTCAGTGAATGAACAAATAATATTAATAACTTTTTTAAAGTGAGATAAAATATGTGACACCAGAGAGATATTCAGTGTTGGAGAGTGGATCTGAATCTCTGCTCTCCTTAGATACCTGTCCAAAGAGCTAAGCAGGAAAATTCCCTTCATCTTTTCACATCTTTTCTTGCCATGAGAATAAACAATTGAACTCAAGACCTAACAAAACACAAAATGCCTTAAAAATACTACAATGAAGAAACTAACGTCTCTCCTTTTTCCATTTGCCGTTCCTACTCAGAAAATGTTTCTGATTCTTTTTTAAAATGTAAGAACTTGCAAAGAAAAACCACTTCAGTATGTGTTCCTCAGCGATCAAAGCTTTAAAGTGCAGTGCAGGCTCCTGTGTCTGGAACCCTTATTATATCAGCACGTCCAGAAAAAGATTAGATTTCTCTCAAGATTGACTTGAGCTGAGTTTCCTTCTCTGTGTCCCCCCAACCCCTGCCCCAGGGACTGAGCTTCCTGCTGTAGACTCCAGGCTGGGATGCTCACCGCTGGGCCCCAGTTTCCTAGAGGATGGACCCCAGCAGGCATCCTCATGCCAACTGCTTCCCTTGGATGGAATCCAGGCTCTAGAACTACTCTCTGGATTCACTGTCTGCCCCATTTGTCCCAGACAAAAGAACTCCATCCAATGTGCTCTGTGCTCAGATCTTACATCCTCTCAAACCACCTCATGTATTGAGGCTGTTTCCAAACCTGCAATGCATCTCCATTTTCAATTGCAGAGTTTTTTCTTTTGCTGGTCCATGGCACTTTTTGGGGGTGGTGGTGGGGGAGACAGAGTCTCACTCTGTTACCCAGCTAGAGTGGCAGCACCAGAGTTGTGGCATCCTAGCTCCCCAGCTCAAGGTATCCTCCTGCCTCAGCCTCCTAAGTAGCTAAGACTACAGGAATAGATCATGCACACGTCCCTGTGCCCCCATTGCACACGCTGAGCTCATGTACACATCCCTGTGCCCTCACTGCACACGCTGAGCTCATGCACACATCCCTGTGCCCCCACTGTACACGCTGAGCTCATGCACACGTCCCCAGAATTATAGCGCTGCTGTTTGCCATGTTTAGGTTTGTAAATTATCCTGCAGGTGGTAAGGAGCCATGAAAAGGGCTCACGGAGTGTCACAATCAAATGTGTGTTTTAGGAAGAGCAGGGAAGCCGTGAAGGGGGTGGTGAGGGACAGAGGCAGGAGAACCATTTGCAAGCACTCTGAAGTAACAGTTTTCCAAGTGTCAGGGGGTCCTGGGAGTGCTCAAGACCTTCCTGGAGATCTGTGAGGTCAACACTGGTTTTCATAGTAAAACTAAGTGGGGGTCACTTCCTCACTTTCACTCTCTCTCTGGTGTGCAGTGGAGTTTTGCAGAGGCTCTGCGATCTATGATGACATCATTTCTCTGGTGGCTGATCAAAGGTGCTTGTTTCTTCCTGTGTTTCGAACATTCCTTTATAATTTCTAGTTAATTTCGGAGGTGGCCTAAATTCAGTACATTATACATGGATCAGCGTAACTCTCAGAAACAAAAGTGATTTTAAAGTCTCAGTAATTATGAAGTGTGTAGGGGCTCTAGGACCACTACATTGGAAAACCCCTGTTTTATAGCTATTTATTGACTTGATTTGGGAAAATAAATCCATTTAAGGAAGGCAGGCAGAAATGCCCCAATTATTTGGGAGAGGAAATTCAGGCAAGTAATTCAGGGAGTGTTCAATTGATTGAATGAGCGAACTCGAGAACAGGTGGATGGATGGAGGGACAAGGAATTCATTTGAAGAAAGCCAGTTTCTGAGCTGGCTGTGTTGGGAGGAATGGAAACCCTTCAGGAGGTTGGGGAGGGCCAGAGAGGTAGAGGAAGGGAGGAGAGAGGATGGCGGGCACCACGTTCACCGGCTACCTGCCCCTCTGCCTGGCTGTGGACTCGTGGCCCCTTGTGCACTCTGCAGCCCCCATCTGCATGAGACCAACTGAATGCCCACCCCTGCCCCCTGTGTCTTCCCTCAGTTCTGTGGAGATCTTTCTAGGTGAGGAGCAATGACTTTACTCTCCGAGTTTATTTTACGTCAGCCACCAGCCTGGTGCTCTGTCCGCCCCCCACCCCTGTAAGGTCAATGACTACGTCCTCCCAGAGGCAAAGGACACATATATTTCTCCAGAAGCGCAGTAAAGGTTAAAGCTTGTTTTATGAGGGTTCCTTAGTTGTAATCTGATTCCCTCCTGATAATGTCTTGCAAAGTACTAATAAAGGCTCTTTTCAGGAATCTGCAAACCGATGTTTGCTCTCAACAAGCGAGTCATGAGTAGAAAAGAAAATGCTGATAAAAGTTTAAATTAGAGTAGAGAAGAAAATGCTGATAAAGGTTTAAATTAAAAAGTCCTTCATAAAATGCATTTGGCGGGCCCGTGTGCTAATCCACACAGGGTAGTAATCTGTGGCATGTAGAAACTGCTCTGTAGGAAGGACGTGGGCAGAGGTATCCCCTGCCCCTTGGGCACACATCTAGGTGACGCCTTCCCAGGGGAGGGGGGGGGTGCCCAAGCCGCTCAGGGTCCCACCAGGTCTGTGCACAGGCAGCCACCGCCCAGGACACCCTCAGCCCTCCTCCTCGCTGTCCTTCAAAGTTTACTAAAGGCTCAGGCTTTGCAGGGTGGGACTTGTTACCACTAACAGGAGCTCACGACGGAGGAGTTAGTGGCTTACCGTGGCACTCTTCCGCCGCTCTCAGGAGGAACACACAAAGTCTGGGAGTTTGGGGAACAGCCTGTCAAGGTAAAGCAATTTTTGAAAACTCTCTTTGGAGAGTGGAAATAATATTAGCATCTTAAAAGCTCTGAGAAGTCTTTAAACAAAGGTGTCTATTTAAATTAGACTTATTTGATCAGGTGTCAGATTCTATGTGTGTGCTACCAGTTGCTTAAACAATTACCTTTCCCAAGACTCTATGGAGGTCAGATGCAGGCCTACGATCTAGATGGGACAGATGAGTCCTACCTGGAAGAGGAAGCCAGCACATCAGGAGGAATCCCCCCTCTTGACCAGCTGCATGCATCTCCTTCTCCTGGTGGGGGGTGGTGGTGAGGTAGGGGTCTGCCTGCAGTGCCACAGTGGCCAAGTGGAGTGTGCGGGCAGCAGCAGTGCTGTCCTGGCTGAGAGGTGCCACCATGTGCTGGGCATGGTTTTCTGCCTGTTGTCGGCCCTGACTGCCTTATTCCTGGCTGTGTAGTGCACAAGCCTGGCCTCCTAGGCAATAATAATAATAATAATGGTTCCCTTGCTACTAAAGCTGGATAGAGTGAATTTAGACTGCAACTAAACATTCTCTGTTACAACCGTGGAAACTATTTATCTGATATTCCAGGATATCCCACAAAACTAGTGGCTCATGGAATACAAATTTGGAAATGCTATTTTTGCAAAGCAGGGCCTGGGGAGAGTCCATATCTTCATCTGAGGGAAGGGAATACCAGCTGTAAGGTGAGAATTTCAGGTGCCGCGTCCAGCGGCGTCTGCCGTGAGGGTGGATGGTGGCTGAGCACATGTGTGCTATTTGCCATCTCTGGACTGGAAGCTCTTGCGGGATTTTCTAGATCTACAATTCATGAAAACATTAGCTGGAGCAGGGGTCTATTCTTTATCTCACATCCTATTAGGCCTTTATGAGAAAACACAAATAGTAAGTGGTTTCATTGCCTATTGGGACTAATATGAAGCTAGAGATTTATATGCGAAATCACTAGGGAATGCAAAAGAATACAAAATTAAGTGCTCTGTTTTTAGGTTTAATATATCTAACTTATTAAACACATAAATCAAACAAGATTTTTCCCGTTATCTAAAATTTCTTTCTCTGAATTAGTGACTCGTAGGGCAAATTGAGTCCACAGGGGTGTTTTATTTTACCCACATAGGGTTTTGTTTAAAGGAAAATAGTTGACAACATTTGCAAAACTGGGAGATTTTACCTTAGAGGTTAGAAGAGCTGGTACTATAAGCAGAGATAATGATCCTATTCTCTGATACGAACTCTGGTTTTATGTTCTTTTTTTTTGCACTTGGGCCGGGGCCGGGTTTGAACCCGCCACCCTTGGTACATGGTGGTACATGGGGCTGGCATCCTACTCGCTGAGCCACAGGCGCCACCTTGGTTTTATGTTTTTAATCCCTAAAATTATTCTTCACAAGGGACAACAGCTAACTGGTTAGTTTTCTGATTTTTTGAGTTCCAGAAATGCAATTGTGTCCGTGAAAGTAACTTATCAGATTAACAGAAGGGTCAGAAGAAACAGAAGAAACCACCAGATTTCTCAGACCCTTAGGAAGAAGAGAAGCAGGAAGCAGGAGACAGACGGAAGCAGAGATGGGCACTGAGGGTTTGGCTTTCCTGGGAGTGATGCATCCAGCTAGCAAAAGAAAGGCCCAGAAAAAGAACGTAGGTCTTCTGGTGCCCACTGCGGTGTTCTGAGTAATTTATCATACCCCTTCTAATGAAGGAAAATGAAATATTGCTTATTACATGGAGGGAAAGGCTCAACAGGGTGAAGGCAGGTCTGTAAAAAATGGAGGTTGCACAGACTAAAGCTCTTTCCTTACCTGGAATTTTGTGATATTGCTTATTACAAACCTTTCATCCGACTTCTAATACTGCTAGGTAACAAGAGGAAGATACCACATTAAGGAAGGGATTATATGAATGAATAAAAAAGGTTTCCTAAAAGAAGAAATGATTTGCTTGATGCCACATGTAATAAAAACCCTATAGAATCCTATTAGCTTGGCGGTTAGAAACTTTAATAATTTCAGTACCCAGTAAGGTAAAACAGGTGGTTGTGTGTACAGTGTGGTGGTAACCATGGTGAGCTCTGGAACATTTAGTCCATCTTGAAAGGTGGCTTTCACTGAGCTTAGGCTTAGTATGGCAATGTGTGAGAATGAGAATGTGGCACCAAATTTCCCCAGATTCAATGTTTTGAAGAGAAAATGGAAATCTCTTGATTTTTATGTCAAATGCCCAGATTAAAAAACAAGCAAACAAAAACATCTGTAAGCTTCCAATTTGTAGTCTCTGTGCTAAATCCTCACTTGTTAGGCTACTTATGAACAACTTAGGAATAGGGTTTCTATGTCCTATGGCAAAAAAGATAATGGAAACCCTGACTTAACAAAGCATTTAGTAATTGTAGATTCAATGTTAAAATCAACATTGTAAGTGTATAGCTAAGCTCTTAAAGAGTGAAACCCTTGGAGCAGTGAGCATGTTGCTGTATGAGCATATGCCTATCCTGGATGTGAGGGTGAAGGTAACCATGAGGCTTGGATTGGAATGATCATGTAGAGATAGAAATGGAAATCTGAAACCCATAAGAGGCTCAAAGCCTCTACAGAGCCAAGACACTTAAGTGCTTAATTCCTTATTAAAAAGGAGACCTATAAATAATAAATCTATCCATCATCATAAGGGAATGTCAAGAAAATTGGCTGGAAAAAGAGTTCATGAAGGTACAGGAATCCTGAAGCTAAGAAATTAGTAAAAAGTGTATCTAGACGAGTGGAAGCAGGGGGCGGACCTGGCAATTTAATGCTAAACCTGTTTGGGGAGGTCTGTACTCTTCATCAAGGACCACAGATCATTTCTGTAGACCATTTTCAGTTGCAAATAAACTCAAGATCAAAGGCAAATCAAAACTCAAACACACAGTAGAGTAGAAGTCAACTGACCAAACAAGTGACTTGATTTGACCCTTCAGAATACGTAAGAGGTCACAAAAGAGGTACTGTCAGAATAAGTAGGAGCTCAAAAAGGAATTGAGAAGAATGTACTCAATACTAACATGAAACCAATAGAAAAGCAACTGCATGCCCATATGAGAGAAAAACACAAGTATATTCAAGTTGAGTGGGAAGCAGAGGGAAGGGGGAAAGGGGAGGCCAGCGGGGGACTGGGCAGCTCTCACCTCATGGGCACATTGTGAGGTTTATGGAACACCTCCATCGATGAAGGGCTCAACCACAACTTGAACTTTACCTTAGAAATACAAACAATGTAACCTAATCATTTGTACTCTTGTATTAATCTGGATTTAAAAAATTAATTAATTAATAATAAAATCCCCATAAGAATAGAGCAAGATCCTTGGAGGGAAAAGGGCTGATGTGAAAAGATAGAGTTTTGAGAAATGAAAAACACAGTTATTGAAATTAAAAACTCAATTGACATATTAAGTAGTCTTTGAAATCAAGCTAGAAAGAGATTCAACAGGGAATGGGCAATTTGGGCTGACACCATCCTTCTTTAAACCGCATCCAGCCGCATAAAAGGTAGTCCTGCTGCTTCTACATGATTCAATCCACAGAGGTTAATTGGTACATTTTGTGCCAGATTCAGTGGTCATGTCTTAGGCTGTGGCTGCTCCAGCCGGGCAACATCTGTCTGGATGGGAAATGAAACTGGCTGAGAGGCAAAGCCATGCAGACCCTTTTCTTCCCCCACCCTCCTACTAAACAGTAAATTTCAGAAATTTCTTGAGAAAATCCCAAAGCTAATGTCAAATAAAAGCCACATTGGATGAAATAGGACTTCAAGTCCAAGAGTGGCTTGGAGGAAAAGTAGTTGACCCCCTCTGAGCCTCAGAATGGTCAATGCAGTGCAAGCACTTAAGTTCTTCTTTCCAGTGATCAGCTTGACACCTGTGGCCACATCCTCTTCCTCTCTGTGTCCTGGAGGGCACATGCAGGGCTCAGACCTCTGGAGGCTCAGCTCAGCTTCCGTTCTGGCCGGTCTCAGTCTAGGGCCTTCTACGCTCTTTCCCTCCTTTAGGTTTCTTCCGCTTTTCTTCTTTTCCGTCTCCTTTCTTTCTTTTCATCTTCTCTCTGATGTCTTTTCTCCTGTCTGCCATGTTGCCTAATTATTCACAGAAGAGGACGGAGTCGAGCACTGACATGTTTTTTTATATATATACATATATACATATTTATTGTTGGGGATTAATTGAGGGTATAAGAAACCATGTTACGCTGATTGCATTTGTTGGGTAAAGTCGCTCTTACAATCGTGTTTTGCCCACAAAAGGTGTGGCACACACCAAGACCCCACCCCCGTTGCTCCTTCCCTCGAGCACTAACATGTGAAGACAGCAAATCTCTCCAGTGTCTTGCAGGCCCTTCCTCCCTCTCCTCGGCTCTCTCCTTCCCTCCTCATGTCCTCCGGTCCCTTCTCTTCTTCTCTCTCCTCTTCCCCACACTCTCCTAGGCTCTCTTTCAAAATCCTCCAAGTGTGGAAACATCTTGTTCAGATGAAAGCTACCATGCCAGTCAAGTCATTGGAATAAAAGTTGTTTCTCACTTCCTATTAATCCCCTGTCTTCAATGATTTTTAGTTTTGAATGAAATACTCCTCTGCATCCCAAAACATAACTTCATTCTAAGGTGCAATATGCTTAATATGCTTAATCCTTCAGCATTCTTAATTAGTAAACACACTAATCTTATGAAGAATTATAACTTTATCAGCATTTGACAGGCTGTCTGACACAGTGGGGACTCCAGGGATTTGACCCAAGTCCCTGTACAAGCTAAATGAAAGTAGGACTTTGTGCCCCTTCCACCTCCCAGACAAGACATTTTGTTGATCTGCTGGATCTTCTATGAACAACGATCCATTGTAAAAAATTACTGAGACTGTAGGCTTATAGATAAGTGTTGGAAGCAACACTCAAAGACTCTTGACTTATTTGAGTCCATTATTCATTTGAAACATTCATGAACTGACCCAGGCTGATTTATAACATGCATTAACCCAGGCTGGCTCAGTGCAAAGCCCACGTGCTTCCCAGCCTGCTCTCTTCTGCCTGCAGGGCTGTAAATGTGGCTTTTCCTCCTGTCTTTTCCTCTAATACCCCCTCTTACTTTGTTTCATCAGTGATAAAGCCTCATGTTTACATTTGCTTTGCAGACCTTTATCAGGTGTTTTCACAAACATGGTCTCGTTTTGGCCTCACAACAACACTGGGGAGTGGTAATATTGTTTGCAGTTTATGGATGTGGAAACTGGGGTCTGGAGTGATGATGGGATTGGCTCTTTGTTAGATAGCAAGTCTAGGCTCATTCTAGAAGGAAGGGGCCAGGGCACTAGGAGCTTTCAGGGCAGATTCTGGAGCTGTGATTGGCAAAAGGGAAGGAAGGAGGGCAGTGTGTCCAGCTGAGCATTTCATTCCAAGGGAAATTATGTCTGCTGAGAACTAATTTCTTTCATATATATATATTATTGTTGGGGATTCATTGAGGGTACAAGCAACCAGGTTACACTGATTGCATTTGTTTGGTAAAGTCCCTCTTACAATCCTGTTTTGTCCCCAAAAGGTGTGGCACACACCAAGACCCCACCCACCTCGCTCCTTCCCTCTCTCAGAACTGCAAAAATTTGTGATAGTTCTGTTTCCCATTTTGCTCTTTAGGGCATTTTTGGGCTCCCCTAAATCCTGACTATGAAAAATTATTCCTGCTTTTCCCACTTTTCTTTCTATGTCTATATCCTTAAAACAGGGCATCTTCATCTTCTTCCTCCATCTGCATAACTTCTGGTGCAGATCCTTAAGTGGGTGCAGAGCAGCCCCCCCCCCCCAGCTTCCTGCCTTTACCAGGTTCTCCTACCCAGCTACTCACACTGAACCGATTTTCCTACAATGTGAGTCTAATCATGTTATTTCTTTACTTAACATTTACTGGTTTCTCCCAGTCCCTTTTAGGACCAAATCTAGCCTCCATATGAGAAGGTATGGCACCTTCTGTAACCCATCCTGTCCTCCTAGCCCCACAGGACAGGTGACATCAATGCTCTGGTTGACTTTTTCCCGGAGTATTAAGCCATCAAGATTTTAGGCTTTATTTGTTATCACAACATAGCCTAGCTTATTCTGATTAATATATTTACTAAATCTGTAAATAACACCAGAATATTTTATTGAATTTAAGATTCATTACATTTAGAAATGTACTTGATTAATTTTTTAGTAAATGCTTAAGTGCATGGGAAGTTTTGTCATTAGACAATTGAAGTACTTAAATATATTTACATTCATAAGTACAATCCAAAGGTATTTAACTAACTTGGTTTATTAAATGAGACCAAATATTACTCAAGGGATCCCTAATTATGACTGCTAAAATTTACTAGAAAAGTTTATTTTATAAATAAAATGATAAGATTTATAAGCTAAACTCGAAAGCATAAAGATTAATTGAATTTTTTATTATGTGACTTCAGTGAATCTAATATTGCATTTTCTCAAGAACCAGGCAGAGCTAACACTGATGGATGGCCTACCTGGGGTCACTATGCAAGGACTAGTGGATCTCAGAAGGAAGGCTCCCAGGGACAGAGAGAGGAGGGCATAGGCCAGAGGGAAGCTGCAGGAAAGAGCCCAGGGGAGAAACTCTTGCTGTGGAAGGCAGCCGGAAAACATGACGGACAGAGGGCCAAGTCCGAGGAGTCACAGGAGCGCCAGGGCCCCATACTCCGGGCTCTGAAGCTGGAAGGGGCAAGTCTTCTCCCCCTTCACTCCCTCCTTGTGATAATATGGACGTAACAGAGGGACACGGGAGCACCGACTAGCTTAGCTGGAAGACTCTTCAGCTTCCTACCCTGCTCTCTTTGTGATGAGGGCTGAATAGGAACACGACTTAGGCGTATCTGTCTTTTTACAGTACACAAAGTGCTTCATAAAATTCCAAACCTCATCCATTTAACTTTCACCATAGACCCCTGAAGTCCTATTTCTTCTGCACATATAATTTCGTCCCAAGTTTGCACACATGGAACTAAAATTTCATAAACTTCTAAAGCTGTGGGAGGCCTGAGAGATGGGTGGGATCGAACCATACTTTCAGCTGGCAGAGGAGCTGAGGCCCATGATGGCTATGTGATTTAATGAAAGCCATACATCTAAGTTGGAGCAAAGGCAGTCAGATATTTTCATTTTTTTGTTTGCTTGTTGCTTCCTGAAAATTCTCCACTCAGCTGACAGGCTGGGTTTACAGCGACTGGGGGGAAGTGGGAGAGGAGGAGAGGAAGCTGGGGATTTGCAAATTTGCAAGTTGGTTGAGCTCCTTTGGAAACAATATATTTGAATTCAGATTTTCTGTGGCATCTATTATCTAGATGTTCTCCATCTGGGTTATATTGAGAAATACCACCTGGAACCCTCTGAGGATTGGAAGTGTGGTGGATATGTACATAAGTAAAAATTATCAAGGTCTGGAAGTAATGTCCACATTCTTTAGTTCTCTGAATGCTTTGATGGTAAACATTTTTAAATGAACATCAGTGTTTGGCACATCTTGTAAAACTTGGTATACATAGTTTCTGCTTTCACTTATGATTACAGAATGATGTTTTTAGTCCTCTTTGAATTTTCTTAGTCTATAAATGTGATTTCTTCTCCATGGAATTTCAAGAAAAATAATTGAGCTGCTTGAGAAAATTAACACATACAAGGACAGCAATTTATTAGTAGAATATTTTCTTATGAAAATAGCTTTTGTCCCACTTTTCATTATCCTGTGTCTAGAACGTTTCTATCTAAAAGGGTTAATTTATTAACCAGAACATCTTATTCTGTGACCATTTAGTGGAAAGATCCATATATAATTGCATCATATCCTAGAAAAGCACTGTTCAATAAAAATTCCTATGATAACAGAGACATTCTACGACCATGCTCTCCAATATAGTAGCCACTAGCCATGTACAGTTATAAAGTACTTCAAATGTAGCTAGGTTGAGTAAGGACCATAATTTCGAATTCTATTTAATTTAATTTAAATAGATGCATATGGACAGTGACTATTATGTTGAACTAGAAAATTCTAGAGTTTGAAAAGTACTTTCAAGCTGGGTGTAGTGGATGTACCTGTAGTCTCAGGTACTCTGGAGATTGAGGTGGGAGAGTCACTTGAGCCCAGAAGTTCAAGACCAGCTTGGGCAACAAGCAAGACACCTTCTTTTAAGAAAATAAAAAAAATGATACTTTAAAGTAAAAACAATAATAATCATATTTGGAAATAGGAGCTGTGGTAAGCCCAAGGTGGTCTCCAATTATCCTTGTCTCCTTTGAAATCTCATTCCTTTAAGTATGGGCTGGACTTAGTGACTCATTTCCAGTGAATAAACAATAACAGAAGTGAAAATGTTTGTGACTTCCAGAGCAAGATGTAACAGTTTCCTTGCAACTGGGCACGGTGAGTCTGGGGAAAGAAGACTCCAGGCATCTCTCGCTGATGGGATCTGCCCAGAAACATCCCTTTGGGGACACAGGGAGTCAGCGTGAGACTTCTGGATCCCATGAAGAGGGCAAAAGCAGTGGAGAACTGGCAAGTGGTTGCGTGTGTTCATTTGGTCTAATCCTGCTAGCAGCTATAAGTACAGCAGCAGTGAGATTGCAAACTGGAAAGGCCTTACCTGTGAGCTGTTTGGGTTTTTTGGGACTTGGCACTCAGTTGAACTACCTTGGGAGAACTTGGGCAAGAGTGTGGAGGACTTTAAGTGTTGTTGAGGGCCCCAGACTGAGCCGCCGAGCCAGATGGAGCTAATAGTGTTTGGCTGTGGGCCATGTGGAGCCATTGTGGGAGAACTGCCCTGGCAAGTTCCACCCTCAGGGTCGTAGAATAAGGATCGGGTGGGAGCGAGTAATCTAGTGACTGAGCAGCCTAAAGGTGGGGATTTAGACACCTTACAGCCTTGGCCCTCAGGGGCATAGAGTGTGACTGGTTTTGACACACTGGATAAGTGGATAGCCACTTAAGGAGTGATCCCAGCTACAAGTGCTTTCCTGGGAAGGCTTCTTCTTAGCCCAGGTTAGCAATTTAGAG
>CAUYRH010131714.1:0-43824 GCA_963574655.1 Perodicticus potto
CAATATAATACTGATTTCTTAGCAGCAACCATGGACACCAAAGACAATGGAATGGCATATTTAAAGTGTTGAAATGATTCTGCGTTTTGTATGGAACCAGAAAAAACCTTGTATAGCTAAGGCAGTTCTTAGTAATAAAAACAAAGCCAGGGGTATCACCATACCAGGTTTTAGGCTGTATTACAAGGTCATAGTGGTCAAGACAGCACGGTACTGGCACAAAAATAGAGAGTTAGATGTATGGAAAAGAATTGAGAAGCAAGAGATGAAACCAGACACTTATCATCATTTGATCTTTTATAAGCCTATCAAAAATATAAATTGGGGGAAACACTCCCTATTTAACAAATGGTGCTGGGTGAATTGGCTGGTGTCTTGTAGAAGACTGAAACTGGACCCACAACTTTCACCTCGAGCAAAAATTGACTCTCACTGGATAAAAGACTTAAACTTAAAAAAATATTTTCCACAAACACCATAAATAATCAATAAAAAACAATGTAAAAACTAAACAATTTTACATAGGCCTGGCTTGATATATGACTGATAGGAAGTGAAAGGGTAAACTACCAAAGCATCTGGTAAGGAATACATGTTTGTTAGGTTACAGGCACAATTCCGCAACATGAGAAAGAAATAAGAACTGTTAGGCTTTGATGGGACCAGGTGTCAAGTGCCATGTTCCCAGGTCCTCAGTTCCCAGTACTGAAGTTTCAGAGTACTGGGAAGCAGAGCGAGCAGGTGCAAGCAGGCAGAGTGTCCAAGTCTTATTAAAGCACCCCATATTCCACAGAAGGAGCGGGTCAACCCTGCACATGGGAGATGCTGAGTTTAATAAGATTTCTCCTTTGATGTTGATTCCCTAATTTTATGTTAACTGGGAGGTAGAAGTCATGATTTTTCTTGGAAAAGGGTGGAAATTCCCAGAACTCTCCCCTTTTCTGTCTTTGTAAGACAATTTCCCGAGCCTGTCATCATTATCTGTGTGTAAATGTCACAGTGCTGGTGGGTGTGACTTTTGCTGATGAGGGCAGGTCATTTAGGGACACTGTTACCTGAACTGTGCACATGCCCAGAAACCATCTATCGAGGCCTTGGCCTTATGTATCTTCACGCTGTGGTTTCTCTGCCTTGTTTTGGTTGGTCTGTCCTTGGACATACTCTATTGAGGACCTAACATCTGGTCAGTCCTCAGGGACCCCCTTGACATGTGCCCGGTTCTTCCTTGGGAACCCCATCTGGTCAATTTATTCCTCCTAGGAGACAGACAAAGTCTCTACAGACACCCCCAGACAGAGCATCTGTCCCCTTCCTCTTCATCTCTACCTGATGGAGCTATTCTGAGGTCCTCTCGCTTCAGGTGAGTTGGCAAGAGTGAGCGCTGTTCCAGGCAGTCTGGGGTGGCTCAGTCAGGAACACAAGAGGCTGCCACTCTCAGTGAAGGCAAGAGTGAGTCCCAGGACTGTAACTCACCCTGTGAGGTTAGATGCGCGGTGTCCCTGCATGTGCTGAACAGGCTCCTTCTCTCCCCTTTCTCCTTATCCTGAGAAACCACAGGGTAGAGTGCAGTGGGGCGCGGGAAGGAAAGCCAGCACAAAGGCAGAGACACCCCTGGGGGCCTTCAGGTAGGAAGCACTGATGAATGAGACCTCTCAGGGGCAAGGAGAGCCACTCTGACACCAGCAAAAAGCAAACAAATGTTCAGAAACCTTACACTCAGTCACCTGTTGGCACTGGAAAGAAATCCCTGCTCTTGTTACCTCTGAAGTCTTTCTGTCTGTCTCCCTGCCCTCCCCGCTGAGTCTCACTCAGGTGCACATACAGAGACTCTCTCCTTTGCTTAGACCTGAGGAAAGGTGACCCAGTGGCCTGATCAAAGCCAGATTCCTTCCCAGGCTCCTGGGCTACGGTCCACGGGCCAGTGGGAGCTGAGCACCCGAACACTTCCCCTTCCCCAGAGCAGGGGCCTCTCCCACCCACCTGGGCACGTCAGGTGGGCACCGAGTATTGCAGGGAGATGCCCAGATGCACCCTAGCAGCTAAGCTGGGAACCAGATGCTGGGCTCTGCAGCATAGGAAGCAGAGGAAAGTATAAGCATGCTTTCCAGGAAACAAAACTCGGTGTGGGGACCCTAATTTAGGGTGCCAGAAAGTTCAGAGTGATGAGGCCTGTCTGCCATAATTGCTTCTTTGCCTTTTTACAATACCAAAGATTAAAGACACTCATTTGTTGGGGTATTTCAAGTAAGCAAATCTCTATGATTCAAAGCAACACCAGTAGTCAGTACTCTTCCTGGTGGGAAGGGACGTGGCCTACCCTGCTGCCCCAGCAGGCTGCCCAGCAGCCCAGGCACCAGCCCACCCATAGTGTCTGGCCCAGTGAGTGGAGCAGGTGCCACTGCAGCAGACTGGAAGTTTCCAACAACAAAGGCAGTGGGCAGTGTCAACCCGAAGGGTCTTAGGCGAGGGTGTCTCTGAGTGACCTCAGGCACCAGCGTGTCCTCAACATTATGCTCACATGAGAGAGGGCTAGGTGTGTGGGGCGGCACCGAACTGAGCCCACTTCTCAAATATGCTCCTGAGCCCCACTTCTTTCCCAATTCTGTCCAAATATCTGTTTCATTGCCATGTCCTTGCCCTGTTCTGCCACAGAAAGTTAAGACACCATCATAAACTATCTCCATGCGTCCAAAGCATCCTCTTCCCGTAAAAAGACCGGTAGAATGCCAAGCATTACTAGAACATTTTTTGAGAAGAAATGCCCACTGAATCAGCCTGCCATTGCACTGTTACCAGAATTTCTTTCTTCAGTAGGTCTTTTCAGGGATTCAAAGAATGAACCCAAGGACCACAGATCAGTGGTAGGATAGGATTTAGTTAGACGGAAAGGAATACAGAAGGGGTAAAAAGCAACAGAGCTTCTGGTAAAGGGAAAGGCCCAAGTGGGGAATCTCTCTACATGGGCTCTTTATCTAGGGATATCAGGTCTTGGGAACTACTCTTGGCCAGGACTTGGCAAATGGAAACACCGTTTTCAATGTTAATAAGTGTTACTGACTAATGAATGCAGTCCCTTTAGCTCAGGGCAAAAAGGTCAGGACATCCCTTCATGAAATTGCCCAGGCCTAGAGAAACTGGGCTCCCTATCCAGACTTGAGTGGGGGATACCTGTATCAGCATTATACAAAATCACTGCATATCCACCTTTAGGTGAAACAATATAATGCCCGTGAAACACTTGTCAATGAACAGAGCTATGTATAAATCTCAGGTATTGTCACAGTCTAACTGACAGAGCTCCAGTCTTGAGCCATTCTCAAATAACCTATAAGTGCCTCCCACTGGCCCAGCAGCATTCTGAGCCCTGGGGATAAGGGAATGAGCAAAAGATACAAATTCTTCAGACTACTGGACCTTCGAGAAAGAGATAGTGAAAAATAAACAAGATAGATGAGTAAAATAAATTGCACATTGGGGAATAAGAAGGGCAAGTGAAAACGTAAGCAAAAAAGAGGAGTTGCCAGTCTGAAGAGGGTGGGAATGTTGGATAAGACAGCAGGAAAGTCCTCCCCTTGGGTGACAGTTGAGTGACTTCGAGGCCAGCACAGCTGCAGCTCCGCAGGAGTAGTGGGGTGGAAGCAGGAGCAGAGGCCCAGTGAAACATCTAAAGGTATGGCCTCGGGGGACATTTTAAGGCCCTCAGCCCTCGCTCTAAGATGGGAGGTCACTGCAGGACTCTGAACAGGGACACGGCACACATCTCACCGTAACTCCATCACTCTGTTTTCTTTGCTGAGGCCTTTCTTGACCTGAGTTGTCCGGCGTTTAGGAGAAAAGTCAGCTACTGTGGCTGTGTGCCAGGCTTGCCACATGCATATCCCTCTTAGTCCCGCCGTGGGTTTTATGATCTCTATTCTGGAGGCTAATGAAGGTAAACAACCCTCCCAGAGAGAAGGAGCTAGTGACTGACCAAGCGAGGATTCAAACAGCTCTGTTATTCTCCATGCTGGTGTTCACACTGCCTTTCACAGAATGAAAGCATCTGTTATAAGAACTGTAGTCCAATCTTGGGGACATAGGGAAGCAAAATCCAGTCACAGAAAGGCCTAGTTAAAATACAGATGGCATCTGGACAGTACGCTCAGCTCACAAAGGCCTAGTGCATCCACTGCACCATTTGATAAGCCTAACAGTGCCACAAGCATTATTCTCCCAGCTCTAGAGAAATGCCTTGCTGAGACAGACAGAGCGCGGACCATTGGAGGCCTGCAGCTCACTCTGCACAACACCCCCAGCCCTGGAAACCTGAGGAATCAGTGAGCAGAAATGGGAGACAGGATACTACGGCAAAGCCCATCTAAGGCTGTGCTGATGAGCTTCCTAAGGTGGTCCCCAAGGAGAAGGCCGCCAGAGCTGGCTTGAATGCAATGCGACCTCCAGTCAGCATCTTGCTGTGTCAGCTGACATGTACTCACCTTGGTTTCCTCTTTAACTCCTCATCTCCCACTGACCCACCCACACCCTGTGTCCCCAGCTTGACCCAGCTCCCATTAGTTATCGGTCTCCATCTGGGGCTCATCTCCCCTGGGCAGGCTGCAGCGCCCTTGGTTGGGACGGCTGTTGGCTGAGCCTGCTGGGTGTCCGTCCCTGCCTGCCTCTGCTCCCCTGCCCTCCACCTTCTCCTGGTGTACACAGCGGTCCCTCCGGGCAGCTGGGCTCAGTGGTGGCCTGCAGGGCAGACCTGCTGCGTCAGACCGCAGGGGTTTCTCAGGTAAGGTCACCTTCAGCACTGATAAAACCCACATTGCCAGCCCCTACCTTGAGGTTTTGATTCCATCTGGGGCGCGACCTGAGAATCTGCATTTCTAACAAGTTCTCAGGACATGCTGGAGCTGCAGCACAGCGAGGATGCCACGCTCTAGTCCACTGGGTAACAGACCAGCGCGGGCTGTGAGTATTAAAAACTACTGGGGCACAAACTATTCCCTGAAAAAAATGGGTTAAGAAGCCTAGGATTCCCTAAAAGGAACACAAAAGACAGCCATTTATTTAACAAAGGCCTGTTGGGCCCACCAAAGGCAGGACCTGTTCCCAAGGACCTTGCAGACCCAGCATTCTAAGATGCAGGCCCCCGCAGGGTTAAGCTGCGTTTACTGTGGAAAAGTCTTCCTACTAATGGTGTGCTCTCAAGTTCACCAATTTAAAAAATAATAATCCTCAACACAGCTAAGCCAACCACACTCCAGGCACTTTCAGCATGTTGACCTCTGTACTCTGCACAGTAGCCACGGAACCAGATCCTATGAGTCCCCACTTGCAGGTATAAAAACTGAGCACAGAAAGGGTAAGTCACCTCCCTAAGATCACACAGAGGGGAAGTGGATTCCCACCCTGCAATCCAGACTCCAGACTCCATCCACATGATGGAAGTATCTGAAAACTGAAAAACATTTTTTCTATTAACATATTATAGGGTAATTGGTGGGACCAGACCTATGGTGCATCTTACAACGGCACATGTGAAATTTACTAAATGTAGAATAGAAAGGTCCTAACATATTAACTAAGAGGATGCCATGAAGGCTATGTTAACCAGTTTGATGAAAATATTTCAGATTTTTTAATTAGTTTTCACTCTATTTAAAGGCATTTTGTGTGCCTGTCATACCCGTGCCTAGAGCCCTTACAAACACTGACATGTGTTGGTCACATTCCCCCGAGGCCTGCAAGGCCAAATCTAGTTTGTCCGTGGCCTTGCGCTGGAGTGGCATTAGCAGAAGTGTTTTATTCTCTCTGTGCTTCATTTCCCATGTGCAAGGAGGACGCAAAGTAAATCAGGCTGTCTGCTGAACCTGGAGGAAGCCAGAGGGTCCAGAAACTACGGGTGTCCCTGTGCCCAGAGGAAGCAATTGTTCTTGGAAATCAGGCTAACTTTCTTCAGAGGATAACTTCCTAGGTGAAGAAAAATACTATTTAAGCTTCTCCACTCCAGACTGTCCGTCTGTCACAATAAGAGTGTGGCCTCCACAAAAGGAACAGGGAGCCACGGCTGAGGAAGAGGCTCAGGCAGACACCAAAGGCTGGTTGTTGCAACCAAGTTGACTTCATTCACACAGTCTTTTAAAACTCAAATCCATTTTGGAAGGGGCCTAATCCTCTAAGAAAAGCAGTTACGCAAAGAAACAGGACACTGAATCAGAGGGATTTGTATGAGTGTCAGGTTACTGAAGTTTCAGCTGCTCACAGGAAAAGTACCTTCCGCTCCCCCCACCCAAGTCGGTACAAAGTCACCCCACACTGCAGACGGCCCTGCAGAATCCCAGGCCTTGCGTGAGACCGAATTCTTGGCTTTTGAAGGGCTTTCTCCACAGCCTGAAATTGATTCCCAGGAGCAGTTCCTCTATGGCTTTGTTCAAACAAACTGGTGCCTCCAGCAGTAACTGAAAGAAAATCTCCACCGTCCTGAGCTGCATGAGGGCCCCTCAGGCCCACCGAGCTTTCCTTCCTGATCAAGACTGCTGTCCCCCTGAGCGTGTTTAACATTCATAGCATCATTTCGTTGTTGTTGCTTGTTTTACCTTTTTTTGTTTTTCAACAATAATTCCAATAATTTTGCCATCTTTGTATATAATGGCGTGTTAATACACACATGTGAACATACTGTATATGACTTATGTCTAAGTATTTATAGCAGAAACATAAACATTCATAAGTATACACTTGGGAAGCTCCACGGAATTTCAATTTTTCAAACGTAAGTATTTGGTCTCATTAAGAATTTTCTCTGTTGTTTTGGGTGAGCAATATTTATGCCGCCAGAAAATAAAAACTTCAAAAAATTTACAACTAATTCCAATATAAAGAATGTGTTTTGCTTTGTAAAAATATATTTTCTCTAGAAATATTACTCTGAGCTGACAAAGGTCTGAAAGAAAGTACTTTAAAAGAGAAAGCAAATGTAGAACTAGGTTGGAAAAAAGGAACTAGAGTATTATGTGACATGTGGAAGAGTCTTCTGGTTTTTTTCCCTATTAGCAGGGTTGCATAAATTCCCCTTCTCCCCCGGGAGGAATACGTGTCCTGGCATTTACTCCAGAGACTGCTGGAAAGGTGCTCTTTCCCTAATCCGTGTAGTACATCGTCTTAGTGATAGGGACATTTTCCAGGTATCAATAAATGAATGGTAAGCACCCAAATGTTCTTTTCCTTGCCTGAAATGAAATCCTGCTGGGTCTCTTAACTATCAGCCGTAGATTTTTTGGCTATGACCCTAACAGTGACCGAAAGAAGTAACTGGCCGGCACACTCCCCTGTGCCCGAGGGGACGTCCCCGACGGCCAGCAGCGGCCACGCCGGGCTCACCCCACGAGCGGACGAGCCCCTTGGTCCCAAAGCACGCAGGGTGCAGTACTTATCATCTATCATCGTAGTCATCCCCCATTCCTCTTGGGGAAACCAAGGGGAGGTCACAACTAGTAAGAATGGTGTAAGGATTCAAACCCTGCTGGCTTAACTTTCTGGAATGTAAGTTCTCCCTTAAATTGAAAACGCTCCTTAAATTAATACAAGTATCTAGCGAGCTCTCCTTTAAAAACTGTCAGGGCAAGACGAACAATTAAATTATATATTTACTTGACTTTGAACAATCAACCTTTCTCTAGACAGAGATGGCGATTGTACTTGGATTTGAGTAGATGCAAGAATGGCAGCTACGCGATTTAAAGGGCTAGGAAGTGTTTCGTCAGACCCAGGTGCTCTCTGACGTCACTCGTCTGCGGTCATTTGCCGTCCTGCTCAATCGCCCTGTCCGCAGCCTCGTTTTGCCCCAAGAATACCGTGATGATAACTCACGGGCAGCTGTTTGCCAGTTCCTGTATTTCGTACATGCTACTTTTAAGGGATTCTAAGTACAGCACGTGTAAAAATAAAACAAGTATGAACAGAAAGCAGAAACCCGGCTTTCACCTTAAGGTAGATGAAGTCACACATCACACAAGGATGACGGCAGCAGCTGGCAATGGCCGCTCCCGGGACCTGGACCTGTCCCCCTGGGGAAGTTTGGTGTCCGCTCCCACCGCACACGTGTGTTCAGTGCGCAGCCCTCTCCCCTCCCCCCTCTCTGCCTCCAAAATCAGAGTTACGTCCTGCTTCAAGCCCGGCTGTGCCATTATTTCAGGCAACCAGAGTGACCCTTATAAAATATAAGTGACATCACATTCTCGTCCTATCCCCCCTCAGGATCCTACTCTTCTCTCACCGACGTCCTCACCGCAGGGCAAGGCCAGGGTTGCGGTTCCCGGTGACTCCTAGGCCTTCGGTCCCCACTCTCTCTGCCCTAACCCTAACCCTACCCTAACCCCTAACCCTACCCTAACCCTAACCCCGCAGCTTCTGCTGCTGCTAAGACCGCAGCCGCCCAGCGCACCCTGCTACTCCCAAAAGGGTTTCTAGCATCCTCTGTAAGGTATATATTTGTGTGTGTGCTTATTTATCTCACCTGATGAGAACGTGAGTTCCAAGAAAGCAGAGATTCTTGTCAGCATTGTTTGAACTGGCAAATCTCAGCCCTCAGTGTACTGTGTTTACAGAATGAGCAGATGAATGAACGGGTGATTAGATGCCAATGGCTGGACCTGGGCCTCTCAGGTCAAACAGGACGGTAAGACTGTCTATTTAATTTGCACAAGCGCAAGCTATCCGTGGAAAGGCAAATGATGACCACACAAAATGAATTTAAATACAACATGAATAATGAAAGGCCTTGAAATCAACACGATTGGCTTCTGAGAAAGTAAGATGTGGTAGAGGAAATGGGTCCCAGTGCTGAAGCTGACTAAACTTCCGTGAGAATGAGCCCTGCTCCACCGTTTAGCAGCCAGGTGACCACACCTGAACCTTGTCAGCCCTGGAGTCCTGGGTCCCCTCACTCACACAAGAGTGAATGCTGCGGTGCGCTCTCTCTAAGTTGTCATGGAGAGCAAGTGACTTTACCTATGTAAAAGCCTTACTTTCAGCCTTATCAATTGCTTGATAAATAATAACTTTTAGGGCTAGTAATAATAAAAAGTATTTTTTTAAATATATAGAGATCCTCAAAACTATCTGAAAGAGAAAACATCTCCCTCTTAGATATTGTAAACAATTGGTGTTGAATCAATAAATATGAACATTAAATTTTAAAGCATGGTCAATAATTTGCCTTTGACCTTTGACAAATCCCCTGAAAGTCACATCCCGAGAACACCTCGGTCTGACGAGACACTTCTTAGCACTTTAAATTGCATAGCAGCAATTCTTGCATCTACTTAAATCCAAGCACAAATGCCGTCTCTGTCTAGAGAAAGGTTGATTGTTCAAAGTCAAGGAAATATGTAATTTCGTTTTAAAATATGAATAAACCCATTCATTTGAAAAAATCAATAAGCTCAATAAAGCTTACATTAGATAGTAAAATAAATAACTTTTTAAAAATTACGTTTTTTGCATAATTGGAGTTTTATTGTTTGCATTACTTTTTTTTTTTTATTAAATCATAGCTGTGTACATTAGTGAAATCATGAGGTACAGTGTGTGGGCTTCATATACAATCTGAAATATTTTCATCCAACCGTTTGACATAACCTTCATGGGATTTTCTCATTTATTGTGTGAAAACAGTTTTTGTTCTGCATTTAGTAGGTTTCACCTGTCCTTTCTAAGATGCAGCATAAGTGTGATCCCACCAATATGAAAAATTACATTTTTTAAAGAAAAATTTAGTATGAAGGGTAAGATTCTTTCATGGTTTTGCAAGTCTCTTTGATGTCTGACTTAATAGAAGAAAACTGCATTCTTTTTCCCCCCTCTTTGTATACTTAGGGTATACAAGTTAAATTCTGTTACATGTACATATCATATAGTGGTGAAGCTTGGGCTTTGAGTGCACCCAGCACCTGTACAGTGTACATTGCACTCAATCTGCTTGTGCATTTAATCTGTTGTGATATCATACATACTGCCGCCTTTAGAAACCTATCTGTCACCCACTCACAAGAAAATGAGAGTGAAAAAGGCAAATAACATATTAGCATTATAGCCATGGATCACTTGATAACTGAATCCATTCTGAAAAATGTATTTTAGGTGATTGCCTCATTGTGTGATAGTAGTCCACTTATGCTAACCTAGATGGTGCAGTCTCCCACACACCCACACTACACAGCACACCTATTGTTCTTGGGCCATGCACCCGTGCAGGATGTTACCATATTGACCTTAAAGGGTGTAGGCAACTGTTACCCAAGGTAAGTATTTGTATTTCTAAACATATGTAAACATAGAAAGGGTACAATAAAAAATATGGCAAAAAAGACGAAAAAAAATGGTGCACTTGTATAGGGCACTTGCCATAAATGGAGCTTGCAGGACTGGAAGTTGCTCTGAGTGGGTCAGTGAGTGAGTGGCAAGTGGATGTGAGGGCCCCAGGGTGTCACTCTCAGGAGATACTCAGGCTACACTACACTTATAGAAATAGTTTTTGTCGCAGCCCCTAGGGCCCTGGTCTCGGTTGCTGCAGGAAGGAGCCAGGCATGACACGGATTAGAAGTACAAGCTTGCGGGAGGCGGGCTAACCTTAATTGCAGGGTTGCCCCGAGCTCCCTCCACAACGGCTATTTATTAAGGTTATACACAACAGGTGTGGAGAGTTACGGTAATTACATACCAGGGCTGCATGCGTAAGTGTTCTTTCCTCACATGTTCTTTCCCTACAACCCCCATGAAGAAGTACTATGCATCAATGTTTAACACATGCTCACTAGTGAGTGACCGATCTTACTCATTCTGGAACACTGAATTACTTGGGGGATTGCCCCCAAGTCACAAAACGTCTCTAGGCTTGCCAGGAGACTGTCCTGTTCTCAGAGTTTCCTTTTAATGTGATAAGAATCAATAACTGTCCTTTGCAAGCATGGTGTACATTCCTCTACAAGTTTTCTTTCTTTAATAACCAATTAATTAGTTTGCTATAACTTTTTACTTCATTAACTTTTAAACTTTTTAGCCTATTTACTTTTTCATAACAATACTCAGCTTAAAATACTGTATAGCTAGCTATACAAAAATATTTTCTTCCTTTATATCCTTATTTCATAAACTTTTCCCCATTTTTAATGATTTCAATTTTTCCTTTACTTTTTAGACATTTTTGCTAAGAACTAAGACACAAACACACACATTAGCCTACATCTTCATCACTGTCTTCTGCCTCCACATCTTGCCCCACTGAAAGGTCTGCAGGGTGGTAACGGGCATGGAGCTGTCACCTCCTGTGATGACAATGCCTGCTTCTGAAAACCTCCTGAAGGACCTGAGGCTGTGTCATAGTTACTTTTTAAAATAATAAGTATATTCTACAGTAATGACAGTAAATACATAAACTAGTAACATGTGTCATTGTTACCAAGTACACATACTGTACATAGCTCTAGTAACTGCAAGTAATACACTTCCCTATCACTGGGGCCAGTGGGTTTGCTTACATACATCATCAAATATGTGAGCAGTGCACTACTCTGACACCTTGCCATGGATGCACCTCCACTAGGTGATAGGAATTTTTCGGCTCCTTCGTGACCTATGGGATCACAGTTGTGTTTGTCGTCTGTCATTGACTGAAATGTCATTTTACAGCCCATGACTGTATTATCATGAGAACTACTTTCACCTTGTGGACTCTCTGAAGTGGTTTTAGAAATAAAATCCTCCCATCCCTGATTTCCTTGAAACAAAACTTGGAGAACAACTAGGCTACATTCTGGTCTTTTTCTTCTTTTGTTCTCCTTTTCTTTTCTTAATTATAATTGACAACTTGTAATTGCACAGCTGCCCCGCCCCTCAGTATCTGCAAGTTCTACATTTGACAGTCAAATATTTTTTATAAAATGAAAAATAACAATACAACCATAAAAATAATTTTTTTTATAAAATGAAAAATAACAATAACAACCATAAAAATAATACAAATAAAAATAATTTACACTGTATTCATTATTATAAGTAATCTAGAGATGATTTAAAGAACACAAATGTGTATGGGTTTGTGCAAATACTATGCCACTTCACAGAAGGGCCTTGAGCAGTCATGGGTTGGAATATTTGCAGAGGACCTGAAACCAATCTCCTGCAGATACCATGGGAAGACTATAAATTTGTGGAGTACAAAGTGTGATGATTAATTAATACAATATGGAAGAATTAAATCAATCCATTTAACACGTCCGTGATCTCAGAGACTTTTTTTTCTTTTTGTGGTGAAAACATTTGAAATTTACTCTTAGCAATTTAAATATACAACACTCTGTTTTTAAGTGTCTTCAACCCACTATACAACAGAACTAAAAATACCCATGCATATTCCTTCTGTCTAACACACTTTGAACCCTTTGACAACCACACCCCCATTTCCCATAGCCATCTTCTACTCTCTGCTTCTGTGCACTTGATTATTTTAGATTTCACAGACACAGACCCACAGAACAAATTTCAATGACCCCCAAATAATCCTGTCCTTAACTTACTACTTGACCTTTTGAGACAAAGGGGCTGAGATCCTGAAGGCCTCAGGCAGACCTCCTGATGCCAAGATTGCCCCCACTGCCTGCCCCTATGCTGCAGCCCCTTGTTAGTTACACCTGCCCTGTGCACCTGGCCTATCCTTTAAAAGCCCCTTATCTCTGTTAGAGAGATGATTTGAGGCAGCCACTCCTGTTCTCCCAGCAAATTGTCCATCACATTAAAAATTCCTTTCTCCCTTGGAAATCCTCATTGTCTCAATAATTGGATCTTTGTGTAAGCAACCACTGGACCTACAGCAACTCCTCCCACCTTATAGGCAAAAAGCCTATATGGAAGACTCTTATACATTATTTCTATGAGAATAAGTAAAAAGTCTTTGGGAGACAGAATGGAAAAACCTGGCTAGCACTCCATTGTTGTTACAGGTCTGGTCATGCAGGAGACAGGGCCTGTGCACCGAGGCAGGGCCTGCAGGCAGACTTCTGTATATCTCCGGAATTTCCAAACTACTCCCTAAAGATGGATGACTGCCTCCAGATGGCCTGTTAAAGGCCAAGCACTGTAGCCATTTGGTCTCCCAGAGTTCTGCTTTGTGTCCGTTTGTTGTCATCCACTAGCCTACTTAGTCAGTGACACAGAGGAAGCACCACAGATGAAATGAATGATTTGAAAGGGAAGACTGAGGGTCACTTGGGCACTCAGCAAAAACCCATTTGTACTAAGACTCTTATATACTCCAAATCATCAGATAACAATGTCCAAGAATAAAGAACACAAAAGGTAAAAAAAACTGTCATAAAAATTCCTTATCAGCATTAATGCAGCAAAGCACATACACACTTTTCTAAACTAAGAATGTCCTACCTGGAGATAAACGACAATGGAGATAAACCACAAAGGCGCCAGGGTGTCTGTTCTGTTTCCCTACTTCCCTATATGATTAACTGAAAGTTATTGTGTAAATTGAGGTAGAGAACAAGGTGCAATGGCCCACTGCCCCAGGCAGGTGATCAGTCCCCAGATGTGACTTGGTGGGGCCCTCTGGCACATTCTTTCCTTTAGGGTGTATCTGCCTGCATTTTTCAGCAAGGCCGCTTCTGTGAGCTGGAGAAGAATATCCCCCAAAACTCACATCTAGCCCAAGTACTGGAAATGTTCCTTCTCAGGGTCTTGTACCTCAAGGAGCACAAATGAGACTGATTCACCTTACAGGGGTGCAGGGGACTGTGCCCCTTTATCTGTTTGATCTCCCAGAACTTTGGCTTTTGTGATATGTTACTTCCAATTATTTAGCATAAGAACAACTTTCAATAAGGTTAGAAGTGTTGTTATCAGCTAGCAGTAGACACCCTGAGGACAGGTGGTTAGGGCCTGAGTCCTTGGGTTTGAGCTATTAGATTGTTGATTTATGATGCGTGAGTGCAGTACTGCCTATGTAAGTTGTGGTAAAATAAAGATTTCTTGTCACATGCCAGAGAGAACAGTGATCTTCCTTTTCTATTAGACAATTTCAATTGCAGGACTTATTCTCTGCCACACCGCTGACACTTCCACAGCACCATCTCCAAGGTTCCACAGCACAGTGACAGCAGATGCTATCTGTACCGGATTATCTCACTTAACATGCTATCTTCCAATTCTCTTCACATCATCAGCATGATAGAGCTTTCTCCTTTTTAAAGGCTGAACAGTATCCACTGTGTATGTGTGTAGATACCACATTTTCTTTATTCATTCATCTGCTGATGTTGACTATTATTGGTTTATTCCAAAACTGGAAACTATTGCAGGAAACAAGGGAGCTCACACATCTTTTCTACAAAGTGATTTCACATTTGGGGGTAAATTCCCAGAAGTGGTATTGCTGGAAGGTTATTCCATTTTTAAATTTTTGAGGTACTTCCATATAGTTTTCCACCATTGCTGTACTTATTCCCACCAGCAGTGGATGTTTTTGTTTTTTCTCTTGCCTACTTTCTCTGGCAAGAATGTACAATACTATGTGAGGGAGAAATGGTGAGAGCAGGCATCCTCATCTCATCCAGATCTTAGAGGAAATCTTTCAATTTATTATTATTAAATGTAATGTTAGCTGTGGGTTTCTCTTGGGCAGGCTTTATTTTGTTGAGGTACATTCCTTTGATACCTATTTTGGTGATAGTTTTCATCATGAAAGGATGTTGAATTTTGTCAATTTTTTTCTTGAGGGTTAATAAAAGTAGAAATTTTGACAGTTTACTGAGAGAAAAACTTAAAAGATGGAAGTTAGGACCTTTTTCCCATTCCCTTTACTCTTTAACTGAAAATATTTTAAGCCGTAGGACAAAGATTCCAGAAGCCTTGGGACAAAGATTATAATTTATGCTAATTCTTGCACCTGACTTAAGGAGCAGAGTCTCCACCACACATTAGTGCTGAAGATTCAACAGTTACCTTCAAGTGGCTTGTTAAGCACTGAGAACAGTATATAAAGCACTGAGTTCTTTGAAATACATATGCCTAATAATAAAAATTTAAAAAACAAATTAGTTTTCACTGAAGAATATTTTTAAGAAAATTTTTAAATCTTACAAATTTTAAAAGTAAAAATGTCACCCAATTTTCATCAAATAGGAAAAATCATTACATCAAAGCTCATTACATCAAATAGGAAAAAGTTTGCATGGATATTGGAAACTAAAGACAACAGTCAACATACACCAGAAATTGAAGGACATGTCACTAAACTAACCACCAGTTGGACCAGATTTTAAAACCCCCTTAATGGACAACATGTGCTCTGTTCCCTGAGCCAATGTGGTGAAATCAGTCAGAAGCCTCCACTGACCCCACTCCCGACCCCCACCAGGGACATGAGAAGGGGGCTATTCCACAGCCCTCTGGGAATTTTTATTTTTTCTCTCCAAACCAGTGTCATAAAAACCCTGTTATCAAAACAAATGCAGCATTTTTTTCACCAAAGCAAAATTTTGGGAGCTCCCTTAAAATAGAAAGAGTAGTGAGCATGAGGCAGGGAATGTGATGAGATGCCCAAGTTTAGATTATTAGGGCTGAACCTACACAAGAGGTGGGAGGCTGGGTGGGAAACGAGTGAGGTTAGGGCCCAGAGAAAGCCTAGCAGGCTTGTCCCTGCCCTGCACACCTAGGGGCAGGAGGGGTGGGCGCTGGTGTTGGGAGTGGCAGGGATGGGCTCTAGGGAGTGTGCTGGGCACCCTGGATACCTGTCTCTCTGAGCCACAGTGCAACTGCAGAGAGTTGCCCCCTTCCTGGCTTGGACTTGAGCGGATAGCTTGAAAGACCCTTCGACATTAGGCATCAGCTGTACCCAGTGGTCTGTGAGGGAGCTGAGGAGATTCGGAATATAATGATTGGTAAAAAAATAAATAAATAAAAATAAAATTGGCCTGAAAGAATTTCTCTTCATTGAAGGGTAAATTATCTGCACGCACATTCAGCCCAGACAGGTATTCTGGTGACTCTCTTCCTGCAGCCCCAAAGAAGGGGAGCAATGCTCAAGAACTTGAAGGGAAACTGTCTCTAACAGAAGAAAATTTAAAAATATATATGTTAACTATATGTGTCCCATATACTTAAAACAAAATTGAGCCAAAGCAAGAAGAGATTGCATGGAAACCAAAATCACCAGAGCCAAATTAAATTGTCTGTTTGACAATGCAGACTGCCATATTGTTGATTTAAGGGAGAAATTTGACAAATAACCCTGGAATATGGAATGAAAGAATGATAATGATGACAGAGAAAGATATTAGAGAAGCAATAAAGTGTACACAACCCAAATGGTCAACAGCTTCTCTTCCCAAAGGAGGAAGCAAGTCCAAAAGCACAGAATAAATAATTCAAGGGAAATAAGGAAAATAAAATAAGTGTTGAAAGAGAATCTTCCTTCAATACGAATAACAGATCTGAGCCTGGGCATTTAAAACCTTAATGTCTGTGTGATTCGTGAATGAGAGAAGACATAAACCTGGAAGGGTTCTCTTTCCCACCCCTTGGGCTCCTGCCACACCAGAATCGCACTCCTGCTGCAAAGCCTGGCTCAAAACCACCTCCACCATGAAGCGGTTGCCATATTTTCTTAACCAATTGTTTTCTCCCTCTTTTACACTCCCACATTCTGCTAATATCAACTATAATAACGCAAGCTCCTTGTATTACTCAGGTCATCTGAGACACAGACACCAAGAAACTGGGGAAGAGGTTGGGCTGAGGGTGCAGGGAGTGTGGGCAGACTGAGACGCAAGTCTCACCTCCAGTGAAGACAGGGGCAACAGGTAGGAACACCCCTGAGGCCTGCGCAGTGCTTGGAAGTTTGTGAGGCTGCTGGGGAGTCTGAGGGCCAGAGTGGGTTGGAGGGGGAGTCCTGCCTCTCTCAGCAACAGTCCTTTCCTTCTTTTGTATACAAAAACACAGCTACTAATCCAGTGCTATCAGGTGGTTTTTAGTGTTCCTGTTGTGAGCCTGTCACTCCTATATCTGGGCGTGCACTTTTACAGAGATGACTGAGAATCTTCTGTTGGGGATCACAGCTTGGAGTCCTTGGTATCATTCTTTGCAAATGAACCAGCCTAAGCAGACTCTATCACAGAGGCCATTTAAGTGACCAGTTGTTTTCCAGGTGAACAGCAAGGCTCCCACAAAGCGAGGTTATTTCCCAGGATTTTATATTCCCTCTTCACAGACCAAGAATCAGACATCCACATTGATTCTTAGTTCACAGCTCCAGCCTTCCACATGGCTTCTGTCGGTGACAGAGCAGATGAAGGGTCAAGTGGTAAATTCTGAGATACATCTAAAGTCAACTGTGCTGTTCATTTTGTTTCTAATGGGTCGCTGGGAATGCAAGACCTTCTTCAAGTAACTCATCAAACATGAATTAAGACTTTACTTCCCACTCGAGCCCAAGAGTTTGAGGTTGCTATGAGCTATGACTCCACAGCACTCCACGGAGGGCCACAAAGTGTCTCAAAAAAAAGACTTTATTTCCCATTACAAATTGGAATTTCTTTTCTTGCTTACTGACAACTTTAGTCATCTTTGGTTTCAGCATTCATTTTGAGTTACTTAAAAATAAGATGGATTTCAAGGTCTACTGTAAATATTTTGAGGACAGCAAAGCTGTGACAGCAGGAAAGGGACTGAATTAGAAGCTGCAGGGACGTAAGTGCTCTACTGTTGACAAATGACTGGTTGATTCTGTACACACAGCTGCTGGAACCAAAGCACAGAAGCAAGGCTGGCCGTGTTAACACAAACCATGTAGCATTAACATTACTATGTGGTTTTCTTTAAACAATGAGGCTATTCCTGGATGACAGAAATACTCATGAAATGGTTGTTGCTAGAGAAAAGAGAGAATATTATCATTGCTTTCTTTTAAGGAAAACATTACAAGAAATAAGTGTACATCAAGATAATCCATAAGTTGATCCTTAAGTTGATCCATAAGTTCATGAGTTTCAATGCTGTGGCACACTATACACAGGTTTTTTCAATGAAATGATAATCAAAAATACAGCATCCACGGGATATAAGGCTAACATTGGAGGAGTTAATAACCCACACAATTAGGTTACACTGTTTGTGTTTGCAAGGCCAAGTCCAAAGTCCGATTGCAGTTGAGTCCTCATGCAAGAGCTGTGCCACGTGCCCCTACATTGTGCCCATTAGGTGGGTACTTACTGTGTCTCCTGTCCTCCCCCCCAGTTGATTTAATTGTTTATCCCTCATGTAGGCCTAGTTTTTCATCTGCTAGTTTCAGCTAGTACTAAGTCCAGGGGATACTTGCTTTTGTATTCTTGGGATACGATGTATGCCATGGAATACTATTCAGTCATAACAAGAGGGCTAACTTTTCCTATAGATGAGTTCCACAGGGCCCACTCCAGGCCCTGAGCACACATGGGTTGGGTATCAGTAGGGTCCTGGCACCAGAGCCCTGAGTGGCTGAGAGAGGACTCTGTTGTGCTCTTAGTTTATGTGCTAAAGCTCAACACTGTTATCAGCAAGCATATTGCTTCGATTTCATTTTAGTGTTGTTTGAGTGTGTTTAAGTGTTACTTGCAGTATGGTAACATGACTCTTCTGAATGTTATTAGGACCCACTAGTGCCATTCGTGGGCCACATGGCTGCCTATGGCATGGGTAGAGAAATCATGTTCTCGATCCCACATGTGCAGTCCCAGGAGGTCAGTCTCCAGGGCTCTGTGCAAGTGGCACAGGGGAGCCCAGGGCTCTGTCCCACCCCATGGCCCTGGCGTAATGGGCTTCCCATCTGTGCGTCCCTGTAGCTCCTGCCCACAGTGACTCCAGAGACAAGATGTGCAGGGAGCAGCCCCTGGAGGAAAATGAGGAAAAAGGAGCATTGATCTTGAAGAATCTTCCCTCGTAGGCAGACAAGTGTTCAAGTAACTGGCTTCAAATCAGGGCATTACACTCTCTTCATTCAAGTTCAGGGCTTATGAGATCCTTAGAGAGCAGGCTGAAAATGTCCAGCCCAAAAGCTATCAAGTGAGAAAAGTACACAAATCTGAAACCTGATATTAAAGAAGTGACAGAATCTTTGTATCAATATTTTTATTATTTATCAAGTAATAAATAATAAGCATTAATAATAAATAAGCATTATTTATAATAATGAATAATTAGAAACAACTTAAATATTCAACCGTATTGTTCATTAAAATAATATTCTAAGAAGCTATATAAGCTGTTTTTAAATGCAAAAAATGAAATAAAGAAGTATTTATGTTGAACAAAAGAAAATATTTCAATGCAATACTTCATCTAACTAATGTTTCTAGTTACATAGCAGATTCGATACATCACACTTTTTTTTTTTTTACAGTTTCTGGCCAGGGCCAGGTTTGAACCCACCACCTCCGGTATGTGGGGTCAGCGCCCTACTCCTTTGAGCCACAGGTGCTGCCCCACATCATACATTTTTTATCAGGGATTAAGTGATGGTCATGTTAATACTATGTATATGTATGCATATAAGTAGGTAGAAATAATTTCCAGGAGAAAATATCTGGATTTTCACATTACCTGGCTGCAAATTTATGGCCTATGTAAATTTGTTTCTCTACATAAAGTTCTAAAATTCAAGGCTGACTACAGTTGGCATGTATTACTTTTAGAACTAGGAGAAAAGATGTTTAAACAATAACTTAATGCTGAAGGGAAATAGGGCAGGTGAGGTCCGGTAAACGGGTTTCTATGTTCAAGCAACATGCGGTTTTGCTAGAAAAGCCACAGTAAACTAGGCTCCATAAAACCTGGCCATCACTCAATCCAATCACTACAACTAACAAACCAAAATAACATGTTTAATGTACCTCAAAACTGGCTTATATAGGATTTTAGGATCACGTGTCCTAGGCCTAGGTACAGGTATGAATGGAGAACCATATAACATGTGCTGAATATTTCACAGTTTCAAATCAAGCTAATTCTTAAATAAATGTGTTTTATTCTTCTGTCAGCATAATTCCTTCACGTGAAAGCCAGTATACAATTTAGAGTTTGAAGAGGCTTCAGAATTCCGGGACTGCCTGGAAATTGGCAGCACAAAGCAGACCCTGGACGGTGGCCAACTTAAAAAATGCAACCCGCCTATATGCCCTATACAAGAGGCACTCGAAATGTAATGCGAGGTTAGAGTAACAGCAAAGGGTGAAATGCATCCTACCCTCTTAATAAACAGAGACTGGAGCATCAGACAAAGCGGAATTCACAGTAAGGCCTTTAACGGGAATAAAGATGGATATTACATAATAATAAAAGGGTTAATTCACCAAGAAGATATATCAATCTTAAATATGTAGCCTCCTAACAACAAAATATATAAAACAAAAACAAATGGAGCTGAATGAAGAAACAACAAAATCCGTAATTTTCTCTGGAGACTCCTCTTTTGGTAATCACTACAGCAAGTAGACAGAAGGGCAAGGGTAACAAAGACCTGAACAAACCCATGAACCAATTGATATGACTTTGCCTGGCCAGTGGTGGTATTGACCCTTGGTTAGGGCTATGTCTGGAGGGAGAGAGTGCAGAACCCCCAGCTCTGATGGTGCCCAAAGCAGGAGAGTGGTTGCCCAGTGTGGACTGAGTTCAATGGACAGGGCTGGTTCCCAGCCACAGTTGGGCCTGCAAGCAAAGGCTTGCCAAATGTCGACCCAGACCTGAGGGCAAGGGCATGGTCCCCTGACTCCAACATAACCCTAGAGCAGAGGCTTGCTGGGTGTGGACCGAGACCTGAGGACAAGAGTGTGGCTCCTGACTCCAACAAAGCTGGCAAGCCTCTGGGTGTGGACAGAGACCCGTGGGTGGGGGTGTGGTCCCCTGACTCCAGCTGGGCCTGTGAGCAGAGACTTATGGGATGTGAACTGAGACCTATGGGTGGGGCTTAGTCCCCTCACTCCAACAGAGCCTGTAAACAGAGGCTGTCTGGATGTGGACTGAGACTGGTAGGAGGGGATATGGTCCCCAGCTTCAATTGGGCCTGCAAGCAGAGAACCAGACACCAGTGGGGACTGAGTCTGGCAGGCGGGGGCATAGACCCCTGGCTCCAATTGTGCTACTGGAGACCCTTGGATCCCTCTCTGTTGAAAAGGGTTTACACTGCCTGAGACAATTTGATTGGAACTCATGCCTGGGGCTGTCCACCTGGGGACACTCTGAGGTTGACCTTTGAACTTTTGTAGCAAAAAGGAACTGAAGGGTAGGGGCTGGGCACTGCAGTTGTCTATATCTCTTCACAGTCAAGATTTAAACCTAAAACCATGGCTTCTTAGGATAGGGTAGAGGTTGGCTGATATCAAAACAGATCTACCTCATGCTATCTCACCAAGTAGGTCCTCAGAGTCTCTGGCCAAAACTCTGGAAGGGTCCTTTGTAAGGTTGTAGGAGATAAGCCACAATTATAAAGCCTAGTACTTTGGAAAGGGATTGATTATCTCTACTACCTGGGGACCCCAATTCAATCTCACCTTACCAGTTCTAATAAACAAATGGTGGAAAATAAACATGGTGTGGAACCAACTGAAGAACTCTGATGACATGAATAACCAGAGTAGATCAATGCCCACCAACCAAGGAATGATAAAGGAGATACAACTGAAGATGCCATGCATAACCAAATGGCTGAAATGTCAGAAATGGAATTCAGAATATAGATGGCAAATAAGATAAATAGAATGGAAGAAAAGTTAAAAATTGAAATCCAAAGAGCAGTTCGAAAGTTGTCTCAAGAAATTAATGAATTCAAAGACAAAAGTCACCAAAAATATGGACATAATGAGAAAAGAGATAGCAGAGCTCAAAGAAATGGAAAAGTTAGTTGAGGAGCTCCGAAATACAGTAGAATCCCTCAGTAATAGAGTTGACCAGGCAGAAGAAAGAATCTCTGAAACTGGAGACAAACTTTTTGAACATTCCCAAACACTCAAAGAGGCAGACAAATGGAGAGCAAAAACTGATCATTCCCTGAGAGAGTTGTGGGATCACTCCAAAAGATCAAACATTCATCTTATTAGAATTCCTGAAGGAGAAGAGGATGGTCATAAAGGTACAGATGCTCTACTCCAAGAGATTATGGAGGAGAATTTCCCAAGCATTGCAAGAGATACAAAAATTCAGATAGCAGACAATTTCAGAACCCCAGCAAGACTCAATACAAATAAAGTATCTCTTAGACACATTATGATTAACTTTGCCAAAGTTAAGATGAAGGAGAAAATTCTGCAAGCAGCCAGAAGTAAGAAAAGCATCATCTACAAAGGGAGAAATATCATAATGACTGCAGATCGCTCAACCAAAACTTTTCAAACCAGAAAGGATCGTCATCAACCTTTGATCTCCAAAAACAAAACAATTTTTAGCCCAGAATCCTGTATCCACATAAACTGAGTTTCATTTGTGATGAAGAAATCAAATACTTTAATTACATACACATGTTGAAGAAATTGCCATAACTAAACCAAATCTCCAGGATATTCTCAGACCCATCCTCCATAATGACCAGCACAATGCTCTACCACAAAAAAAAACTCACTCAGAAATTTTTAAACAAAACCCAAGTTCCACAGTGGTGAAAGGATTAAAAATGTCCCCTGGACATCTGAAAAATATGACATCCAAAACACTACCAGGCTTATCAATTCTCTCAATTAATGTGAATGGTTTACATTGTTCTCTAAAGAGGCACAGGCTGGATGACTGGATACATAAACTCAGACCAGATATCTGCTGAATACAAGAATCTCATCTTACCTTAAAGGATAAAAATAGCCTCAGAGTGAAGGGATGGACATCTATAATACAGGCAAATAAAAATCAGAAAAAAAACAGGGGTTGCAATTTTACTTGCAGATACACTTGGCTTTAAAACAACAAAGCTAAATAGCTGGGCGTTGTGGCGGGCACCTGTAGTCCCAGCTGCTTGGGAGTCTGAGGCAAGAGAATCACATAAACCCAGCAGTTGGAGCTTGCTGTGAGCTGTGTGATGTTATGGCACTCTACAGAGGGCAATAAAGTGAGACTCTGTCTCTACAAAACAAACAAACAAACAAACAAAACAACAAAGCTAAAGAAAAATGAGGATGGTCACTACATATTTGTCAAGGGAAATACCCAACATGAAGAAATTTCAATCATTGACATTTATGCACCCTACCAGAATGCTCCTCAATTTATAAAGCAGACCTTAACGGATACAAACAACTTGATATCTTCCTGGACTATAATAGCTGGAGATTTTAACATCCCTTTGACAGTTTTAGATAGATCCTCCAATAAGAAACTAAACAAAGAAATATTAGACTTAAACCTGGCCTTAGAACAAATGGACTTAATAGACCTCTACAGAACATTTCATCCTAATAAAGCTGAATACAATTCTTCTAATCAGCCCATGGATCATCCTCCAAAAATGATTATATCTTAGGACACGAGTCTAATCTCAGCAAATTTGAAAGAATAGAAATTATTCCTTGCATCTTCTCAGACTTCCATGGAAGTAAAGTTGAACTCAACAGCAACAGGAATCTTTATACTCAAACAAAGTCATGGAAACTAAATAATCTTAGGCTGAAAGATACCTGGGTCAAAGACGAGATTAAGAAGGAAATCACCAAATTTTTGGAACAAAATGATAATGAAGACACAAACTATAAAAACATGTGGGATATTGCAAAGGCAGTCCTAGGAGGGAAATCTATGGCACTGGAAGCCTTCATCAAGAAAAAAGAAAGAAAGGAAGCCAACAACTTAATGGATCTTCTCAAGCAACTGAAAAAGGACAAACATTCCAACCCCAAACCCAGCAGAAGAAAATTAATAACCAAAATTAGGTCAGGGTAGCACCTCTGGCTCAGTGAGTAGGGCACTGGCCCCATATACTGAGGGTGGCAGTTTCGAACCCAACCCCAGCCAAACTGCAACAGAAAAATAGCCAGGCATTGTGGTGGGTGCCTGTAGTCCCAGCTACTTGAGAAGCTGAGGCAAAAGAATTGCCTAAGCCGAAGAGCTGGAAGTTGCTGTGAGCTGTGATGCCACAGCACTCTATTAAGGGTGACAAAGTGAGACTGTGTCTCTAAAAAAAAAAAAAAACCAAATTAGGGCAGAATTAAATGAAATTGAAAACAAGAGAATCATTCAGAAGATCAATGAAACAAAAGGTTTTTTTTTTAAGATTAATAAAATTGATAAACATTTGGGCAACCTAATCAGAAACAAAAGTAAAATCTCTAATATTGTCTATCAGAAACAATAAAGGAGAAATAACAACAAATGCTTCAGAAATTCAAAAATGCCTCAATGATTACTTCAAAAAACTCTATTCCCAGAAATATGAAAATCTGAAGGAAATGGACCAATACCTGGAAACACGCCACCTTCCTAGAATGAACCAGAAAGAATTAGAAATTTTGAATAGACCTATATCAATCACTGAAATAACATCAACAATACAAAATCCCCCAAAAAAGATAATTCCGGGACCAGCTGGCTTCCCACCCAAATTCTATCAAACCTTCCAAGAGGAAACTAGTACCTATATTATACAACCTTTTCCAAAGCATAGAAAAAGAAGGAATACTTCCCAACACATTCTATGAAGCAAATATCAGCATGATCCCCAAACCAGGAAAGGATTTGACGAAGAAAGAAAATTATAGACCAATATCATTAATGAATATCAATGCAAAAATATTCAAAAAGATTTAGCAAACAGAATTCAACAACACATCAAAAAAGTTATACACCATGATCAAGTTGGTTTTATTCCAGGGTTACAGGGTTGGTTCAACATATGCAAATCTGTAAGCATAATACACCACATAAATAAAATAAAAAACAAAGACCATATGATTCTCTCAATTGACGCAGAAAATACTTTTGATAATATCCAGCATCATTTCATGGTCAGAACACTGAAGAAAATTGGCATAGAAGGGACGGAGATTTCTTAAACTGATGGAGAGGCCATCTACAGCAAACCCACAGCCAATATCATATTCTTTGGAGTAAAACTGAAAACATTTCCACTTAGATCAGAAACTAGGCAAGGATGCCCATTGTCTCTATTGCTAGTCAACATAGTAATGGGATTCCCAGCCATTGCAATCAGGCAAGAGAAGGCGATCAAGGGTATCTAAATAGGGTCAGAGGAGATCAAACTCTCATTCTTCACTGATGATATGATTCTATACCTAAAAAATCCCAGGGACTCAACTACAAAACTCTTAGAAGTGATTCAGAAATACAACAGTCTCTCAGGATAAAAAATCAATAGCTTTCAGGGATGCCAACAATAGTCAAGCTGAAAATATAGTCAAGGACTCTATACCTTTCACAGTAGTGCCAAAGAAGATGAACTCTCTGGGAATTTACCTACCAAAGGACGTGAAAATTTTCTATAAAGAGAACTATGAAACTCTGAGAAATGAAATAGCTGAAGATGTTAACAAATGGAAAAACATACCATGCTCATGCCTGGGAAGAATCAACATTGTTCAAATGTCCATACTACTCAAAGCAATTTAGAGATTTAATGCAATCTCTATCAAAGCACCAACGCCATACTTCAAAGACCTTGAAAAAAATACTGCTTTGTTTTATATGGAATCTCATATTAAAAACTTCAAATAGCCAATATAGTACTCAGAAATAAAAATAAAGCAGGAGGTATCACGTTGCCAGATTTCAGGCTATACTATAAATCTACAATGATCAAAACAGCATGGTACTGGCACAAAAAAGAGAGGCAGATTTATGGAACAGAATGGATTTTCAATATACGAACCCAGCTACTTATCGTCATTTGATCTTTGATAAGCCTACCAAAAATATTCAGTGGGGGAAAGACTCCCTATTTAACAAATGGTGCTGGGTAAACTGGGTGAACTGGCTGGCTACCTGTAGAAGACTGAATCTGGACCCCCACCTTTCACCATTAACAAAAATTGATTCTCACTGGATAAAAGATTTAAACTGAAGACACAAAACTATAAAAAATACTAGATGGGAGTGCAGGGAAAACACTTGAAGAAAGCGGCCTGGGAGAATATTTTATGAGGAGGACCCCCTGAGCAATTGAAGCAACACCAAAAATATATTACTGGGATCTGATCCCAGTAATGCTTTTGCAAAGCCAAGGGCACAGTAAGTAAAGCAAACAGACAACCTTCAGAATGGGAGATTTTTGCAGGTTATGCTTCTGACAAAAGTCTGATAACTAGAATCCACAGAGCTTTTGCACAGCCAAGGGCACAGTAAGTAATGAGAATAGACAACCTTCAGAATGGGAGATTTTTTTTTTTTTTGTAGAGACAGAATCTCACTTTATCGCCCTCAGTAGAGTGCCGTGGTGTCACACAGCTCACAGCAACCTCCAACTCCTGGGCTTAGGCGATTCTCTTGCCTCAGCCTCCCAAGTAACTGGGACCACAGGCACCCGCCACAACGCCCGGCTATTTTTTCGCTTTGCAGGGGACGGGTTTGAACTCACCACCCGCGGTATATGGGGCCAGTGCCCTACTCACTGAACCACAGGTGCTGCCCAGAATGGGAGATTTTTGCAGGTTATGCTTCTGACAAAAATGTGAGAACTAGAATCCACAGAGAACTCAAACTAATCAATAAGAAAAGAACAAATAACCCCATTTCTATGTGGGCCAGAGACTTAAACAGAAAATTCTCTGATGAAGACAGGCACCTGGCTTACAAACATATGAAAAAATGCTCATCATCCTTAATCATCTGAGAAATGCAAATCAAAACCACTCAGAGATATCATCTAACTCCAGCAAGATTAGCGCACTTCACAAAATCCCAAACCTACAGATGTTGGCATGGATGCGCAGAGAAGGGAACACTTCTACATTGCTGGTGGAATGCAAGCTAATACAACCTTTTGGAAAGAAGTTTGGAGAATACTCAAGGAAATAAAAGTAGACCTACCCTTCAATCCTGCATTTCCTCTACTAAGAGGACAACAAAGACATTTGCACCAGAATGTTTATTGCAGCTCAATTCATAATAGACCACACATGGAAACAGCCCAAGTGCCCATCAACCCATGAACAGATTAACAAATTGTGGTATATGTACACCATGGAATACTATGCAGCCATAAAAAGATGGAGACTTTTATGTTTACCTGGATGGAACTGGAACATGTTCTTCTTAGTAAAGTATCTCAAGAGTGGAAAAAATAGTATCCAATGTACTCAATACTACTATGAAATCAATATATAATCACCTACACATTTATAGGAATGGTAAAAGATAACTATAGTCCAGAAAGTAGAAGGGAAAAGGAGAGAGAGGGGAGGGGTGGGGGAGGGGGGAGGAGGAAGGGTATTTGGGGGGCTTCACCTAATATGCATGTTGCAATGGTACATTTCAAAACTATTCAGGAAAGAGTATAATTGCGATGGATGTGTTACTTAGTTCAATGTAAGCATTTCACATTATATATCAAATTAGTACACGGAATCCCATAAACCCATGAATGTACACAGTTATGATTTAATAAAAATTTAAAAAATTTAAAAAAAAAAGAACACAGATATCTGCAGAACAACGAGGCTGCTTTCCCAGGACAGACTGTGAGCATTCACATTAACAGCAGAACACACCTTCAAAGGTTCACACTCAGTGATTCCAAGGTATTCCAGGACACTTTAAAAACAGGCATACAGAATGAAGATAAATTTCTTCTGTTTGTTTTTCAACCAAGTTTAATTCAAAGGTATTTCAAAGTAGTAGTTTGAAAACTTTTATTGAACTCTGATAATTGCTTAGAAGTCTTTTTAAGGTTTTTTATTTTATAATAAAAGAGAAAAATGCTACATATTTCTAGGTTAATGTTTATTTTTGCTACTGCAATACAAAGATCGTTAATAAATGGCAGTAATTATTGCAAGGGTACATGTCAAATCTATTAAGAGTAGAGAATGAATGTCCCAACACAATAATTAAGTAAGTGAGGTGAAGGCTATGGTAACTTGTTTGATGTAAGCATTCCAAATTGTATATAATATCAGCACATTGTACCCCATAAATGCATCAATTTATACAGTTATGATTTAATTTAAAAAGTGGAAAATAAAAAAATAAATTACTCAAAGTACACTAAGATATATTAATAAAACTAAGCACCTCATTGCAGGTGCCCAAAGGCTCCACTGGCTAGCAGCTCCCATAACAAATGGCATAAGTGCATCTAACCATCATCATCATAGTTTACACGTATCAATAGTTTTTGTAGTTTTACAATCATTTTGAAGTTTATCTTTTTATTTTTCAAAACTAGGATGGTTTGCTTTTGATATATTATATTGTTAATAACAGCATCTATCCTTTATTTTCCTTTACATACTATAAACCATAAAGTGCTTTGCGCCAACATGGCCATGGCCTTTCTAAATGACTGTAACAATACACTATTGTACAATCCTGTTGAAGACTTACTCTTCGGAGTAAAATAACTTTAAAAATTAAAAACATAAAAATAAAAAGTTAAGTGTGTTTTGGGCATTATATACATTATGTATGTAATAGTAATAATACTTTGTCAGATAAATGTACAACAAAAGTATTCTCCCACATCGTGATTTGTCTTTTCATGATTTTAATAGTACATTTTAATAAGTAAAAATCATTAATCCAAAAATAAATGGCAATAATAAAACAAGTAAAAATCTTACCTTTGTCAGCAAATATATGTGAAAGACTGAAAATATGAAGTAACAATAATTAGAACAAATGGATCGTGAGAGTTTGCTGTGCAGCTGGATGACAGCGCCAATGTTTGAACTTTTATTTGATTTTGGGGTCAGCTGGACTTTAAAAATATTACAATACATTACAAAGTATTTTTTGTGAGTCATAAAGAAAGATTACTAGAAAAAAGATGTATTCCTAATAGTAATTTTTTTAAATAAAAGCAATATTTCATGGAAAAACTGGATAAAAACAATTATTAATGGATGGTTTTACTAGAAACAAGTAAAGATAATAGAATAAGTTTACCAAAACAACATCACTCATGAATTTCATTCATTACATCACAGCCAAATATACTGAGTCCAGAAGTACACAAAGTGTGACATGATGTCAACAAGGTAATTTCTGCTACAAAAAGGACCTTTAAGATATAGAAGAATCTTTAAAAGAATTTTAATGACATGGAGAGAGATAATAAAAATATTTATGTGGCACATGTAGAAGCTGTCCCACGTGTATCTCATGTCAAAGTACTTTTAAAACTTCTAAAATTCATCATTAGCTGTCCACTAGCTGACATTTAAAAATAAGTTTCCAGAATAGCTTTTGAGGGAAAAATTAGAAAAAAAAAAAAAAAAAGAGGTGGTTGTATCCTGCTTTCAACTTGATAATTTAAAAAATACATATACATAACCAGCTCATTCAAAATCAAAGTGATTTTGTCAATTGTTACAATGCCATGATTCTATAGTATCATGTTTTAATTGTAATTCATCATTATAATTTTTCTGAAAACGCACACTATTAAAATAAATCATTGCCAAAAAGTGTACAAACTTGAAAACAAAGTTGTAACCTTTTTAAAAACTAAAAGTATCAAAATCAAGAGATGCCGGCCTACCTGGAAGGAGAAAGAGCAGACTCTGGGACGAACTTGGCAGAGCCCGGGAAGAAGGGGAGTTGTGTGAAGAGCCCAGGGGTGTATTTGGCATCAGGGAGAAGGGTCTCAAAACGTGTTCCTCATATACTACTGGTGGATTATAATTTTTTTTCTTTTCCAATAACAGATTCTGGTGACACCCAACATGTCGGTTTCCGTTTTTCTGTCATCTCTTGTGAGTTGATTCGTAGCCTGCAGTGAGTGAGAGCTTTTTAGTTCAATCACTGAATTAAGATAGGTGCATGGTCGTGGAGGCTAGGACTCTGATTTTAGTGATGATCTGTGGGGAATCTAGCAAAAGGGGAAAAAGGACAAATGAAGATGATTTATTGCTCAAAAAACCATTTCAGAGGGCAGCACTTCTAGCTCAATGGGTAGGACGCCGGCCACTACAGAGGGTGGCAGGTTCAAATCCAGCCCTGGCCTGCTAAACAACAGTGACAACTGCAACAAAAAATAGCCAGGTGTTGTGTCCGGCACCTGTAGTCCCAGCTACTCATGAGGCTGAGGCAAGAGAATCATTTAAGCCCAAGAGTTTGAGGTTGCTGTGAGCTGTGACGCGTTGGCACTCTCCCTAGGGTGAACAAAGTGAGATTCTTGCCTCTTAAAAAAAGAGGGAGAGAGAGAGAGAGAGAGGTAATTTCAGGAAAAGGTCAGTTTTTCTGTGAAAATAAATGTTGTAATGAAAAAGAGGGTTTAAAGAGTTGGGAAGTTAATTTTGGTTATATTGAGCATGGTGAAAAGAAAAATGTGCTTGTTAAATTAAGATTATGCCAGGAATGTTCCTTTAAATTAAATTTTCATCACAGGAGAAAAGAAATGAAGTCAAAAAAAATGAAAAAAAATCAAAAGAGATTGTTAAGAGTCATCACATAAAAAATCTAAATTATCTTCTGCAGAAAAGGCCACCAAGAATAGAGATTGGTGGATCATGTGATAACTACATGTGTAACTTTACAAGAAAATGCCAAATTGTTTTCCAACTTTACTATCTTCTTTTGACTCCCAGTAAACAATATATAAGAGTTCCAGTACCCCACATTCTTAGCAGCAAATAGTATTAAAAGACTCAGGTCCCTGCCACAACACCTAGCTAATTTTTCTATTTTTAGTAGAGATGGGGTCTTGCTCTTGCTCAGGCTGGTCTTGAACTCCTGAACTCAAGAGATCCACCCACCTCGGCTTCCCAGAATGCTAGGTGAGGGTTAATTTTTTTTGTGGAACAAGGTAAGAATTACAGATTTTTCTTTCTCCTTTTTTCTTCTTCTTATTTTTGTAAATTCATATCTAATTACTCCAATGCCTTTTTTTTTTTTTTTTGCAGTTTTTGGCCAGGGCAGGGTTTAAACCTGCCACCTCCAGTATCTGGGGCCGGCGCCCTACTCCTTGAGCCACAGGCACCACCCTATTCCAATGCCATTTTTCCTATTCATCATGGAACCATGGTAGCCCCACAATTTTTTTGATTTTTTTTTTTTTTTTTTTTTTTTTGCAGTTTTTTTGGCGGGGGCTGGGTTTGAACCTGCCACCTCCAGGGCCGGCACCCTACTCTCCAATGCCATTTTTAATAATATAGTTTTCCCATTGTTTTACACTTTTATAGAAGGTTAAGTATCATAGATATATGGGTAGAGGGGCTTGAAGAATAAGGTAGGCACATTTGAGGAGGAAATACTATTTATTTTTGTGTTTACTGTCCTACACACAATGTTATACATCCACTCAAAAATTATGAGGAACATGGCTCGGCGCCTATAGCTCAGAAGCTAGGTCACCAACGCCATACATGGGAGCTGGAAGGTTCGAACCCAGTCCGGGCCTGCCAAACAATGACAACTACAACCAAAAAAATAGCCAGGCGTTGTGGCAGGAGCCTGTAGTCCCTGCTACTTGGGAGGCTGAGGCAAGAGAATCACTTAAGCCCAAGAGTTTGAGGTTGCTGTGAGCTGTGACACCACGCACTCTACTGAGGGTGACATAGTAAAACTCTGCCTCAAAAAAAAAAAAAAAAATTACAGATTTCATAGTTGTGTCTTTTTTAGAATTTGTGTCATCTGAATTACCTAATTCTTTTTGTTTCCACAGGGCTTGTAGCAATGCCCCCTTTCTTATTCCTAATTTTTGTAAATTGAATCCTCACTCTTTTTTTTGTGGCCATTATAAACTAAAGTTTTGTCAATGCTTTTGATCTTATCAATGAACTTGTTTTGGTTTTATTGATTTCCTCAGTTGTTTATCTAGTCTCTAATTAATTTCAGCCTTAATCTTTGCTCTTTATTTTCCTTCTGCTTGCCTTGGCTTTAAATTGCTCTTTCTTTTCCAGCTTCTAAGGTAAAAATTAAGTCACTGAATTAAGATACTTCTTTTTAATATATGCATTTACAGCCATGAACTTTGCTTTACATACTGCCATAGCTACATCCCATAATTTTGGTATGTTATGTCTTGACTTTCAATCATTTCAAAGTATTTTTTAATGAATTTTGTACATTTTTCTTTGTCTAATTGATTATTTAGGGGTGGTTGTTTGATATGCACATATTTGTACAATTTTCCAAATTTCTTTCTGTTTGTGGTTTCTAATTTCATTTCATTGTTGTCAGAAAATATACTTTGATTTACTTCAGTTTTTTTAACTTTACTAAAGTTGTTTTAAGGCCTAACACATGCTCTATTCTGAGGAACACTCCAGGTGCACTTGAGTGTATTCTGCTACAGTTGGGTGGGGTGTTTGGGGGAGGATCTGTACCTATCTGCTCCGCTTAGTTAACTAGACTAGAAGTCTCCTATGTCCTTGTCAATCTTTTGTTTACTCCTTTTGTTAACTATTAAAGTGGGTGTAAAGATCTCCAAGTACTAAAAAAAAAATAAATCTCCAAGTACAGTTATTTAATTTATTTCTCCTATCAATTTTGTTATTTTGTTGTACATATTTGGGGACTCTCCTGTTAGGTGCATGTGTATCTATAATGCTGTGTCTATCTCTTGACTCGGCTCTTTTCTCATTAGGAAATGGCCCTTCTATCTCTAGTAAAGCTTTTTTGTTTTAAGGCAATCTTTCTGATGTTAGTACAGCAGCTCCAGTTTTCTCATGGCTGCTTTTTGTGTCTTATGTCTTTTCTGATTCTTTTCCTTTCAAACTAGTTGCATCTTTGAATCTAAAGTGTGATTCCTATGAAGAGCATAAAGTCAGATATTGCTATGATCTGTATGTTGTGTGTCCCCAAAATTCATATGCTAAAATCCTACCCCTAAAGTGATATTATTAGTAGGTGGGGCCTTCGGGAAGTTATGTAGGTGGAGCCCTCATAATCGGGATTAGTGCCCTTAGAAGAGAAACCCAACAGAAAGTCTTTATGTCTTCTGCCATGTGAAGTCATGATGAGAAGATGCCTGTCCATGAAGAAGCTCTCACCAGAAACTGAACATGATGGCATCTTCATCCTGAACTTTCAAGCAACCAAAACCATAATAAATTTTTGTTGTTTATAATCCTCCCAGTCCACAGTTGTGTTATAGCATCTCAAATAGACTCCTACAGATAGACTCCTGCTTCCTTTATTACACTGTCAGTCTTGGATTTTTGATTAGATTGATTAATCCATTAATATTTAATATTATTATTGAGATAGTTGCATTATATCTGACTTTTTTCTTGCTTTCCATATGTCTCTTTTTGTTCTGTTTGCCTCAATTTTTGCTTTTTTGCATTAAGTAAATGTTTTCTAATGTAACTTTTAACTTCTCTACTGAACCATCACATCTTTTATTAATAGTTTCCTTTTATTATTCATTTAGTTATTTAACATATGCTGAGCTTACCGCATACATACTAACTCATCACAACGACTTTGGATTTATACTACATTTATTCTAGTGAGATACACAAATCCTATTTCTATATACCTCTTGCTCTCTTCTCTTTTTTTTGGCCATTATGTTACACATTTTACCTTTATATATACTAGAAATTTTGCAATACATTATTATGTTCATTAATTTATATAATTGTTATCTTTTAAGGAAATTTATAATAAAGGGAAAGGAGATATGTGGGTCCAGTGTTTGTTATATCCACCTTCTTTTTTTTTTTTTTTTTTTGTAGAAACAAGAGTCTCACTTTGTCACCCTCAGTAGAGTGCTGTGGTGTCACAGCTCACAGCAACCTCCAGCTCTTGGGCTTAGGCAATTCTCTTGCCTCAGCCTACCAAGTAGCTGAGACGACCAGCACTCACCACAACACCCAGCTATTTTTGCTGTTGTTGCAGTTTAGCCAGGGCCAGATTTGAACCTGCCACCCTCGGTATATGGTGCCAGCACCCTACCCACTGAGCCACAGGCGCTGCCCTATATCCACCTTCTTTTTCACTATTTCTGGTTAGTCGTTTCTAGGATGGAGCTGCCCTCTGGCATCATTCCTTCCTCTAGTGCAGCTTTACTACCACCCCTCTCTTCTGTACTGGTTTTGTCCAACACATTACACATCTGTACATTACAGGTATAATAATACCTATGCATATTGTTTTATACAGTTGATCTTTATATCAGTTAAGAAAAGAAAGGGGAAGAAATAAGCATTTATACTGTTTTTCTTTTTTTTTTTTTGTTTCTTTTCTTTTTTTTCTTTTCTTTTATTTCCTTTTTTTGTTTTTTTTTTCTTTTTTTCTTTTTTTTTTTTTTGTTTTGCTTTTTTATTCTATACTGTTTTTCATTATAGTTAGTTAGCATTAGGGTCCTTTGTTTCTTTGTCTGGGTTCACTTGGTTTAGGTGTGAAGAACTTCTTTTGGTATGTCTTATAAGATAAGCTGTTGAACAATGATTCTGTCAGTTTGTTTATATCTTGGAATGTCTTTATGTCATTCCACCTTCATTTTTGAAATACAGTTTTGTTGAATATAAGATTCTTATTTGAAATTTTTGTTAGGACTTTGAATACGTCATGATGCTGCTTTCTGACCTCCATTGTTTTTGAGGACTCATCAGTTGTTATTATAAGGGTTGGTATAATATGAATCTTACTGCTATCAAATTTTCTCTTCATCTTTGCTTTTAAACCTCTTTACTATGATGCGTCTCAGTGAGAATTTTGGAAGATGACCCATTTCAAATGGTTTGATCTTATTGGAATTATAGACTAATTTTTTATCAAATTTTGAAAAACATTGGGCATCATTTCTTTAAACTTTTTTTAGTCCTTCCTGTGTTTCCTCTCTTTTTATAACCGCCATTGCACAATTCTGGAATGTCTTTATGTCTGGATAATGACCTCCCACTTAATAATGTCCCACTGTCTCTGATGCTCTGTACATTTTGTTCTCATTCTTCCTTTCTCCCTTTTGTTAAGATTGTGTGAGCTCTCTAGCTTTATGTTCAAGTTCATCCATTTTTTTCTTCTTCCACTTCAGATCTTTTCTTGAGCTTACCTAGAAAATTTTTCATTTCAGTTGTTGCATTTTTTTTTTTCTTGAGACAGAGTCTCATTATGTTGGCCTTGGTAGAGTACCATGGTGTCACAGCTCACATCACCCTCAAACTCTTGAGCTTAACCAATTCTCTTGCCTCAGCCTCCCAAGTTTCTGTGACTACAGGTACCCACCACAGTGCTCAGCTACTTTTTTCGTTGTTATTGTTATTGTTGTCATGGTTGTTTAGCTGGCCCAGGCCGGGTTCAAACCCACCAGCCCTGGTGCGTGTGGCTGGCACCCTAATCACTGACCTACAGGCACTGAGCCTAGTTATTGCATTTTTTAACAGAATTTCCATCTCTCAATTCAAATCACTGTCATTATACCTTCCTTTACCTGTTTAAGCATTTATTTTAGTTCTTCAAATATTTTTACAATCACTTCTTTGAACTTTTTATCTGCTAAATTCGAAAATAAGACTCTCTCAAAGGCAGTTTAAGTTCTCTGCTTTTTTTTTCTTATGTATGGGTCATGTTTTTCTTTTTCTTTGAAAATTGTATTTTGTTGTTGTTGTTAAAAACTAGTCATTTTAGATATGCTATTATAACAATTGTGGATATTCTTCCCCCACACCCACACACACCCAGCATGTTTTTATTCTTGTTTTTTTGTTTGTTTAGTGACTTTGTTGAACAATTTACTTCTATAAAATTTACTTTGTTTAAAATTTACTTTTACTGAGCAAGTGCAGCCTTGGGTATGTGCACAGTCTCCTCATGATGACAGTGAATTCAGTCAGGTTCTCTTTAGCTTTCTCTTCCCATTCTGTTAAGAATGCCTCTGTTTATCATCCAGCTATCAGCCTCCATTAATTTCTGGTTAATTATTCTATTGCTTTTGATAGTGTCCTTGAGCATAACTTGCTCCTTAGTCCAGTTCAAATCTTTGAGCCCACCCAGGTTGCTCTGACCACAGGAGGTTTCTTCACCTGTTTCTGACCCTGGCTCTCTCTGAAGAATTTCCACTCTCATGCTTGTTTCTAAAAATATAGACACCTAAATAGTCAATGGGTAAATGGATGAATCTGGTGGGGTTTGGGACTAGAGCAGAAATGACCCTGTGTGACCTCCAAGGCTATGTCATAAAAGGTCATAGAGCTCCGCCTTGCTCTCTTTCTGAGGACACCTACCTTGGAGACTCTTAGGTAATGTGTAAAATCTCAGTTGCTGTGAAACATGCTAGAAAGACCGTGTGGAGAGGCCACATAAAGACAGAGAGATCCACGGGCCCCAGCCACTGCAGCTGCCAGCTGCCTGAATTTTCCCTGTGTTAGTCATTGAAAATACAAATGGATTAGCCCTAAGTTATTACAGTTCTAACCTTTGAGTAATCTTAGCTGATGTGGAGCAAAAATGAACCATCCCTTTGGAGTCCTGCCAAAATTCAGATTTATGAGCGTTATAGAACTCTAAGTTTATTGTGATGTTAATGCATCAGTAGGTAACTAATAAGACCCTTCAACATTTTTATTGCATATTATGTACCTTTTCACTTAATAGCATTGAATATGCTTCATTAATTTTAAAATTCTTGATTTAAAATTGTATTATACTAGAAGACAGTTTCCAGAATGGTGGCCCAATAACCTACATGGACCCTCTCCTCACTGAAACAGCCTAAATAGTGAAAATGAGAAAAGGAACCCAAACATTTTAAATTTTAGAACTTGTTCTAAGGGCATATAGCATAGTAAGAAGTATTTATTTAAGAAAATCTGCTAAATCTTGGTAAGAACAGTGAGAGTCTCTGGCATTTGGACTATTTCCTGTTGTTTCTTTTCCCGTTTGAGCTCAGCAAAACAAAATTACTCCCCTGCATAGACGCAGCTAAGAGCATTGGGATCCCTTTCTGTCCATTGTCAGTCAAAGGCCGTGGCCTCTCGCTGAGATGAGCAAACTGCTAGCTCAGTGCCGCAGACTCTATTTGAGACAAGAATGATGACAAGTTTGGGGCTTCCTTTCTCCCCCCAGCTTCTTCTCGTACCCCAGCTATGGCAGGGCAGGAATACTGGAGCCCCAACTCGCCTCACCTTCAGCTTATAGGACAACAGTTGTGCACCAAGGGAGGTGAGCTGAGAAGACCAGAGGGTGCTACCCTGGCCCAGGTCCTGCTTTTGAAGCCAAAGTGTCACTCTGAGTTGGCCCCTGTCCTGATCCCAGCTGCACAGCAGGCACACAGCTATTGTGCCCAACAGAACACCTAAGTCATAAGAACAGAGAGCTTTAAAGCTCTAAGGGAACTGATTTTATTTGGAACAGAGCATGCAGAAATTCAATCCTAAGGGTGCTCTGGAAAACGATGGAGGTGAGCAAAGATAGATAATTAGAGAGGAGCCAGCCACACTACAGGCAGTATTTATTTTCTTAAATAAATACTTCTTACCTGCCTAAATTACAAATTATGTGACAGGACAATGGTTGAATAACTCTGGTAATATTTAATAAATGCTGTCAAGGTAGCTGATCTGAATTCTTACATAAAACTATATTTACACCTGTGAACAAGAAACAAAATTTCCTTCTAGGAGACAGACAAATCATGAAGGAGACAACTTAAAACTTTCAATAACACTATGTGACGTGTGCAGTCCACTCAGAGGACACGCAAAGTTTCAGGGAGCCGAAAAGATGGAGCCATCTGCTCTTCCTGGGGGCAAAGTGTGAACTGACCCTAGTGGATCTTCAGTGATGGTTTGCAACTGAAGGCAGAGATGAGAGTGTCCAGGGCCGCAGGGCCAAGCCACAGAGGGCTGGATTTGGTGAGAGCAGCGAGGGCCTGGGCATACATGTGGAAGTGGGTTGAACACGGCAGGGGTGGGGAGAGGTGGTGTCAGGGGATGAGGCTGAAACTAGGTCAGTTTGGAATGACATCATTAGCCACTGCAGTTTGTAAGTAGACAAGAAATATAATAAGTTCTGCATTCAGAAGGACCGCTTCAGTGATCGTGTAGAGAAAAAATGAAGGGATTTAGCACTGGAGAATAGGAGAGCCATGTAACTGACTGTGCTCTGGTGTTGTGAGTGACATATTGAGGTTTTGTGTTTTCATTCGAATTCAGTTGTACATTTCTCAGTCTTGAGACTGATTTAGAAAGTCCAACCTAGCAAAAAATACCTCAATATAAGTGGAGGCATCAGCTGTAATTAAATGAAACTTTAGTAAAATCTTAACAGTGACTTCTAGTATTAGGAAAAAAGCGTACACCAAATTTGAGTAATTTACTTGGCTTTCATTCAATTCCCTTTGCATTTTTTCTTTTCTTCTTTACTTTGTTTCGTTTTTTTACTTTGTGACAGAAGTTTGTTCCTGAGGGTCAAATAAGTTTCTGTGCATCCCCAAACTCTCCTATTTTATCACCCATCCATGAAGGCCAGCACACTTGTAATATGACATTTTTTATATTCACAACTTTGTTTGCAAAATGGTTATCTTACCAGAACCAACAGCAATAACTATCAGCCAGTTCAAACAGCCTTTATATACTAAGCTATCACATTCTAAACGAGAGCCCACAGGAAGAACTCATGTTGTATATTACATGTGTATGATGGAATTCTAGTAGAGTTTATTCTGTGCTAGAAATCTGAAAATGTACCTTACTTTTAATGTTGTCAGTGTATGAGTTACAAGTACAGATAGGAGGTTGTGAACACAATGTTTCCTATAGAAAATCTTTTCTTTTTCCCTCTAAAACTTAGAATAGTCTGTTGGTGGGACTGCAAATTAGTACCACCTCTATGGAAAACAGTACGGACAGTTCTCAAAGAAATAAAAGGAGTCCTACCGGTATTCAACCCAGCAATCCCACTACTGGGTACCTACTCAAAGGAAAAGAAGTCATTAAAAAGACCTCTGTGTGTGAATGTGTATTGCAACATAATTCATAGTCACAAAGACGTGGCATCAACCTAAGTGCCCATCAGTTCACAAGCGGGTTATGTGCACCCTGGAATATTGCTCAGCCATAAGAAGGAATGAAATAATGTCTTTTACAACAACTTGGATAGAACTGCAGACGATTATCCTAAGTGAAGCATCTCAGGAGCAGGAATAGAAAAACAAATGCCACGCTCAGGATCAGGAACAGAAAAACAAATGCCACGTGTTCTTTAACAATTGGGAGCTAGTTGATGGGCACACACAGGCACCAAAAGATGTAAAGGTCACTGGAAATCAAGAAGTGGGCAGGGGGACATTGGGGGGAGGTAAAAGCCTACCTATCGGGAACAAAAACATTATTTGGGTGATGGACACAGCAATGTGCTGACTTCAGCATTATAAAAGGTTTTCATGTAACAAAAACACTTCTACACTTTACATATTTTGAAATTAACAAAAGAATAGTTTCATAGTCACTGAGAAGTTACAATAAGAACCATAAAAACTGTTATTTGGAACTTGAGATAAATAAAATACACATAGATCCTTTCAAGTGGAAAAGCATTCCCCGTGTGTGTCATTGTCAGTCATTAAGGACAAAGTTCCGAAGGCCAAGCACTACGCTGGCTGTTCGGCCTCAGGAAGAGCTGACACAGCATCTGTTCTGCACAGGCCCAAATGTCATCACTGGACACAGCAGACCCCAGGAAGGAGCAGGTTTGGTGTGGTCCACCTCCAGCACGCAAAGCCCCAGATTCTCTGGAGGGACGCAGCAGAGATGTCCACCAGGCCCTTGCATGGATGGTCACAAATGTCAGAAGAGAAGTCTGAATCGGAAATGCAGATATGACTGGAAAATGTGTCTGAAAGTGAATGGATTTCTTTCTTCCCCACAAAAGTACATAAAATTCTTCAAGTACACTGAGGTTTTCCCTGCTCTGCCCTCAACTTCAGGCCCAAGAAGTGAGTATGTTGTGTGAAAACAGAAACAAAAGTTGTTTCAAAACTATTAAGAAATGAGTATAATCGTGATGGACATGTTACTTAGTTCAATGTAAACATTTCGCATTGTATATCGAAGCAGTACCCTGAACCCCATAAATGCATCAATGTACAAAGTTATGATTTAATAAAAAATAAATAATAAAAACATAAAAAATTTAAAAAAGAAACAAAAGTTGGAGTTGAACACACAAAAAATAAAGCTTCCTCCCAGTGTCAGAAGTTAGAGGAAAGTGTAGGGAGAAAGGTAAAAAGGAGGAGAACCAGTAAGTGCAGAGACTGTGATGATTATGGGGAGAAAGCAGTGGGGACGCCTCGTTCTTCACTGGTGGAGGCTGATCAAGGACATTTTTCAGCAGTACCTGTGAGAGAACTCTGGGCGGGGCATCCGTTCTTCCTGTCGTTTCTGATGGGCTGTCCGCACAGCACTAACCATTAGTTGGCCACCAACTAATTGTAACTATGGACCAGGCATCAACCAAAGAATATCTCCTCTGTAGTTTTATGGGAATTAACAAAAACTTGTTTCCTGTAAAAATGAAACTGTCACCCTTGACTAGATGGGGCTAGAAAAAGCCTTGTATCTGCTGTACAGACTTGAACCTGTGGGCTTGGATGGGATTATGAGGAGCATAAGTAAAGGTGAGAGAAAGGAAGGCCAGACTGGGGACCAGCTGAGTAAATGTAAGGCATGTTTAGCCAAACCCTGGGTGTGCGTCTTAACTCAGTGTTAAATATCATACTTGAAAGAAAGATTGCTTGGTAACAAGATCTGACTGAGCTTGAAGCTCGTTCTACCCCAGAATGCTTACCTTTGATTAACCAGTAGAAAAAGATTACTTCTTTTCTTTCCTGTCCTAGGAGCACCTTTACTGAAGAAGAAGAAACATCCAGAAGAGTACATTACATACGTGCCCAGCACAAATTATCACCAAGGACACATCTTAGAATCAGAGCACAGATCAAGAGTTAAGGGACACAGTGTAAGACGCGCCCTTGACCTCCTGGCATCAGTCCCCCCACGCCCATCTCCAAAGCCCCTGCCATCCTGGCCTGTGACAGACAGGTCTGTTTTATTTGAACGCCATGGAATGGCATCATGCGATTTGCATTTCTTACATCTGCCTTCTCCCTCTCAATATCACGTCTGTGCTGTATTGTGCACAGCCATAACCAGTTCATTCTAATTACTGAATAGTCTCTACCATGGAAATATGTCACAACTTCTTCATTCATTATAATGTTGATGGATATTTGATTTGTTGCTATGAAAGATAATGTTGCTATAAACATTCTTATACATCTCTTTGGACATATGTATGCACTTCTCTTGGGTTAAAACTAGAAGTAGAATTACAGGGACATAGGGTCTGTGTAAATTCAGCTTTAATAGATAACAGAAAACAGTTTTCCAGAGTGACTGGCAGTAGACGCTCCCACCAGCGGTGTAGGAGAGCTTTGCCTTCTTACATGACTGCTGTTGTCACCCTATTTAATTCCAACTATTCTGATTGTGTAACAGAATCTCATGTGACTCTACTTAGCATTTCCCTGATGACTAATGATTGAGATGACCTTTTCATACATGTACTGAGCATTTGTATATCCTCTGGGTGAATTTCCCATTAGAATCTCTTGCCCATTTTTCGGTTGGGCTGCTTGTCATTCTTTTACTGATCTTAGGCATTTGACTCTTGTTGATACAAGTTACCTTGTCAGTTCTACTGGGGGTGCCAAAAACATGTATACACATCTTGAAAGCTCTTGTTGGAGGTAAAATGGATTGTTCCTGAGAAGTGTACAGACTTCTGGTAAACAGATGTAAATAGCATGTCCAGGGACACCTGGCCCATAATGGCACCTTCATTTCAACTTCCAAACGTAATACATCAATAATATCTCTCTAAATGTGCACACATTTGGCACCCTCTGTATGTGCTGCCGGTATCTCCTCTGATTCAGTGGCTTGCATTTGACTCTCACGTTAAATGTCTTAGTTTTCACGTCACCTTTCCACAATCATTTTATTCTCAGTGGTTAACACTTTGACATTTGCAAAAACTTCCCTACTGAAGACACACATATTTTCCTGTTATGTCCTTAGAGATTTTAGTGACTTGCTTACAACACTTAGATCTGTAATCCTCCTGGACCTTATTATCCTGCAGCATCTGAGTTACGACTGAACCTGCTCCCCGGGGCCACGGGGTTAATCCAGCACCTTTCGTGAACTGTCCTTTCAAGACTCTCCAGTCCTGTGACTGCACGCGTGTGGTTTATTTCTGCACTCTCTGTTCTGCTCCCTCACTCTGATTATCTGTCCTTGCACCAAGGACATAGTCTTTTAATTATTCCAGTTACATAATAAATCTTGATATTCAGAATATAAGTCTTCCAATTTTTAAATTCTTCTTCCAGTGGGTCTTAAGACTAAGAGTCTCTACTGATTCTGAATTGCTTACGTGTATGTATACTGCTGCTATGTGCATAAATAGGAATTGTATCAATTTAATCAATGCACAGAAAATTGGCATTTTAATAACATACAATCACCTAATCCAAGAACAAGGCATTTTGCTTTACTTATCTTCTTCATCTTCTTTCAAACTATTTTCAAATTCCTATTATAGAAAACTTATGTATTTTGTCAGATTTATTCCTAGATATTTAATGTTTTATAATGTTACTTTGAAGATTGTCACTTTTAGTTTTATTTTCTGATTTTGGTGACATATAAGATAAAATTGTGTTTTGCATGTTCAATTCTATCCAACAATCTTTCTAAATTCACTCATTAATTCTAATAGATTCTGTATATTTTCTACATAGTCATGTCGGCAAATAATAGTTTTACTTCCCCCCTTCCCATCTGTATATATTTCATTTCTTTATCTTACCTTATTTCACTAGTTAGGGACCTCCAATAGTAGTCATCAAATTTAAAAGGACAAACTTTTAAGATTTCACTAATAATTATTTTCATTGCTATGGGCTGTATTTTATTTTGCTAAAGAATGTTAAATTTTATTACATGATTTTTCTGCATTTGTTGAAACGACCATATGATTTTCTCCCTTATTTTGTCAGAGTTTACAGATGCTCATTTTTTGAACTTTGTATGCATGTAATCATTTAATATGCATTCTATCCAGATTAAGTAGAATGATTTTGAAGTATTTCTTCTTTTTCTATTATCTGTAAGATTTGGCATGATTTGTTTTTTTTTTGAAATTATCTTTTATTTTCTATTTATAAATATTAGTTGTCTATTTTTTGAGACTTTGGAAAAAAATAAGAAGTTTTTTTTTTTTTTTTTTTGAGACAGAGCCTCAAGCTGTCACCCTGGATAGAGTGCTGTGGCATCACAGCTCACAGCAACCTCCAATTCCTGGGCTCAAACGAGTCTCTTGCCTCCGGCTCCCAAGTAGCTGGGACTACAGGCGCCCGCCACAATGCCCAGCCATTTTTTTTTGTTGCAGCCGTTATTGTTGTTTGGCGGGCCCGGGCTGGATTCGAACCCGCCAGCTCAGGTGTACGTGGCTGGCGCCTTAGCCCGTTGAGCCACAGGCGCCGAGCCAACATTTCTATTCATTTTATGTTTAAAAAAGAAAATTATGCTTTACCCATTTGCTAGCATTTAACATTCAGATGAACACTCACACCCTTGCCCATCCACATATAATGTGGTCACCATCACATATGTGAGATGGGGTTACAGATGGGGGTACAGA
>CAUYRH010131716.1:0-16303 GCA_963574655.1 Perodicticus potto
CATTCATTGATGCACTCATTCACCTTCCCCCCGGCGGAAGGGACTGCATTCATTCGTTTCCTGGCCAAGGAACCCATACACCTATATATACCCTGAGGCTAGAGGCCTAGAGGAGGAGACAGGGAAAGACCGGGAGAGGAACAGAGAGAGCTTCTCTCTCCCTACTTGAAATCTCTCCCTCTACCAGGAGCTTTGGTGTTTTCTGTATTCTTTTCTGTAAATCAATTCTGTCTTACCACGGAGGGTGGGGAGGGGGAATGATGTAATGAAGAATAATAAAATACATATATTTAAAAAAAAATAAATTCTGTGAAGGCAAAAGGTGGAAACCTAATTAACACATGTATATGTAAAAAATAAAAAAAAAATATGGTCGAAAAGTAGAAAGGGGAAGTATCAGGTATGGAATCACAATTGATTTTACATGGTACATAGTGAAAACAAACAAAGTTATAAACTAATTTACTAAGAAAAAACTTTTCTGAATTAAACACAATATACTTTTTGGGCTGCAGTCTTATCGCAGTCCACTAACAAATAAATGTTATAGCCATACAATAAACAAAATTCCAATTTATTGTTTTTCTTAAAACTGAGACTATAATGAAATCTGTATCTAATTGTCCCTTCAAACTATTTAATTAAAATATCTCATACATACCTTAACCAGCAAAGCCTATGTGATAGTTCTAAAACCAGGACAATTAAATGTGAATCATTTTTTTTAAAATACAGACCAGCCTTGAGTAGTCTAAGCTGGCTAGTCTGGGGTGAAGCCCAAGCATTGTTCTTAAAATAAAAAATTTAAAACTCCCCTAGGTGATTCTAAAACATAGCTAGGGCTCAGAACCACTGTTCTAGACTAACAGTTCTCCAAATGTCTCCTAGATTAGCAACACATGTGGGAACTTGTTCCAAATGCAACTTCTGGAGCAACACCAAGAGATACTGAATTATGAATAGAAACTCTCAGAGTGCAAATGGGGGAAGGCTAAAGGTCTGAAAATCACTATTTAATCCAAAGATAAATGCAGTCAAAATCATCTGTCTTATAATTATTGAAACAAAGCTACCAGACTTTTTACTAGATTTTCTTTTATATTAGGTTATTAAGAAATGTCTGATTTCCTTAAGTACTAAGTTTACCAGTTGATACCTCTGACATCACTCTGACACCGGTTTTATTTTTATTATGAAGGTACATCCTCATTCTTTAGAACACACATTTTAGCTTGTGATTATCTTTCAAAGATTTTTGTAAGAGCAATTTTTGTGAAACCAGGGATCAGTCAAAAATTTGTGTTATCGGTGAATATGAGTTCCACAGTGGAACCAGTGCAGGACAGACAGCTTGAGTTACCAAGAAAGTGTTTTGGGAAAGCAGGAGCTGATGAACACACAGTATGTTGATGGTTGAAGAAGTTCTATTCTGGTGATTTTATTTATTTTATTTATTTGTTTTATTTCTTGAGACAGAGTCTCACTATGTCGCCCTTGGTAGAGTGCTGTGGCATCACAGCTCACAGCAACCTCCAACTCTTGGGCTTGAGCGATTCTCTTGCCCCAGCCTCCCACGTAGCTGGGACTACCTGTGTCTGCCATGAGGCCTGGCTATTTTTTGTTGCAGTTATCATTGTTGCTTAGCTGGCCCAGGCTGAGTTCGAACCCACCAGCCTCAGGGCATGTGACTGGTGCCCTAACCACTGAGCTACAGGTGCCAAGCCATGTTCTGGTGATTTTACTATTGAAACAAACCACATGGGTGACCTGAGACCAAGGTGGAATATGATGAACTAAAAGCTGTCGTGGAAGCCAATCCATCTCAACCTACACATGAATTAGCAGCAAGGCTTGCCATTGCTATTCCATGTTGAACCATTTGAACCATTTGGACCATTTGAAACAAGTCGTGAAGGTGAAGAAGCTAAATAGATGGGTTGAACCATGTTGAACCATTTGAAACAAGTCGTGAAGGTGAAGAAGCTAAATAGATGGGTTCTGTGTGAACTAAATGAGTGTCAGAAGAGAAATCATCCCTCAGCTTGCCTTCCTTCGCTGTCACGACAAAGGTGAGGCTTTTCTACACTGCACTGTTATGGGTGACGAGAAACGGACTCTTGCTGACCATCACACATGTTCAACACAATGGCTGGATAAAGATTAAGTACTGAAACACAGTCCAAACATGAATATTCACCATAAAAAAGCTAACGGTGTCAGTTGGGTTGTCTGGAGCTGGTATTATCCACTACAGCTTCATGAAACCTGTTCAATCACAGAGGATGTCCCCTGCAGCCACCTGGATGCCACAATGAGGCTGCTTGTGCTTAAGCAGCTGACAGACCAACCCTCTTGCAAGACAAGGCTATCAATCAATGCTGCTCAACTACAGAAGCTGGCGTTGGAAATGCTCTGTTAATCCACTGTGTTCACCAAATGCTCTGTTAATCCACCATGTGCACCAACTGACTACCATTTCTTCCAGGCTTTGGACCACTTTTTGTGAGGGAAAATATTCAATCCTCAACAAGCTGTGGAAAATGCCTTTTGCAATATCACTGCCCCTTGCTCTCCGGGCTTCTCTGCTGCTGGCATACACGAGCTACTGCTAAGATGGCAAAACTGTGTTGACAGTTTTGGCACATATTTTAATTGTCTTGCTTCTCAAGATATAATAAACTAAACTTTCAATTCAAAATTGGACATTTCAGGTGGTGCCCGTAGCTCAGTGGGTAGGGTGCTGGCCACATACACTGAGGCTGGTGGGTTTAAACCCAACCCGTTCTGCTAAACATCAATGACAACTGCAACAAAAAACTAGCCAGGCCTTGTGGCAGGTGCCTGTAGTCCCAGCTACTTGGGAGGCTGAGGCGAGAGAATCACTTAAACCCAAGAGTTTGAGGTTGCTGTGAGCTGTGAGAGCATGGCACTCTACTCAGGGTGACAGCTTGAGACTCTGTCTCACAAAAAAAAAAAAAAAAAAAAAAAACCCTGGACTTTTCACATTTAATAACCTAATAATTTCTATATTAAACACACAAATATAAATCTTATACATGAATTATCACATATAAGGACCTAGTGTATTACTGCTTTTACTACTTGGGAAATATTCTTTTTTTTATTTTTTTTATTTTTGTTTTATTTTATTTTTTAATTTCAGATAAATATGAGGGTACAAATGATTAGATTACATTATTTGCATAGCTAAGGTTAAGTTCAAATTGCAGTTGAACCTAGGGTGTGTGCTGTTATTAAATACATGTATTTTATTATTCTTCATTACATTATTTCCCCCCCACCCCCAGTGGTAAGACAGAATTTACTTACAGAAAAGAATACAGAAAACACTAAAGCTCCTGGTAGAGGGAGAGAGAGAGAATTCAAGTGGGGAGAGAGAAGCTCTCTCCGTTCCTCTCCCGGTCTTTACTACTTGGGAAATATTCTTAAAAGCAGTCATTTTGCTACCCTGATCTTAGCCTTCCAGCTCCACCCCCACCACCACCTCTACCCCCAGGTTACAGCAGAGGTCAGGTCAGATAGGAAATGTCTTCAACTTTGCAGACCATATGGTCTTTGTCATAACACTCAACTCTGTCATACATAATTCCTAAGTGAATGGGCACAGTTGTGTTCCAATAAAACTTTATTTACAAAAACAGGAGGCAGGTCAGAGTTGGCCAAGGGTACTCCTAAGTTTAAGACATGATGAGAGACAACTTGGGAAAGAAAAACAAAACAAAACACAGCATCCCTCACCCATGAATGCACACTCTCCCATGAGCACAAACTTATCCAATCTAGAAGCTATTTCCCCATGAAGGAAAGACTCTAGGAAAAAGGAGAGAAAGGGTCCTGTTTTGTTTATTCACTTATCCCTTATTCACATAGTAAACATTAATTAGGCACACACCAAACATCAAAGTGCTACCTGCACAGACTCAAATCTAATAGAAAATAGGTTAGCAAGATAAAAAAAAGTTAATATTGATCAAATTTCTCCAAGAATATAGAAAAGGAGACTGACAAAGTCTGAAGAAGCAGCCACAAAACAGGTGGCTATCTGGGAACAGACAGGATTGTACCACTTGGAAAAGAAGAAGAAATAACATTTCAGTGGGAGAAATGGAAGGTGCAAAAGCATAAAGCTCAAGATCCACACATTCAAAAAACAAAGAAAGGATCAAAATATCTAGACTGGACTTAGGGGCCAGGCACAGTGGCTCACACCTATAATCCTAGCTAGCACTCTGGGAGGCCGAGGTGGGTGGATCACCTGAACTCAGGAGTTCAAGACCACCCTGAGCAAGAGTGAGATAAGACCCCATCTTGAAAAATAGCCAGGCAGTGTGGCGGGCACCTGTAGTCCCAGCTACGAGGGAGGATGAGACAAGAGGATCACTTGAGCCCAGGAGTGTGAAGTTGCTGTGAGCTGTGATGCCACAGCATTCTAGCGAGGGTGAAAAAGTGAGACTCTTTCTCAAAAAAAAAAAGCTAGACCACAGGGGAAAATGATGAGAAAGGGAAGGAATTTAGAAATTAGGACGATTGAGATGTACCTTGTATATCTAAGAAGTTTGGAGTTCATCACCCTGGCTGCAGGGTGGACCAAACAGGAGAGTACTGCAACTTCCTGCAATATTGATTGACTGAATATAGGTCACCCTCAATAACAGAGAAAGGCTTTCTAAAAGACAAAGAAAGATATTTATTTGGGAATAAAAAGAACACTGCTCCAGGAATATACCACCATAGTCAACTATGTGGGTATTCATGGAGGTAAAGGAAGACAAAAGACTTTTGAGGTAACAATGAGAATTGCATAGTTGTTTTAAATAATTATCTTAGGCTACAAAGATCAATAACAAGGATGATGCCAGTCCAAGGTTAAACAGGCAGTTCCCAGGCAGATGTCCTTGGAGAAGTTCTTTCTGTGAAGGTTTCCACTGTCTTTGTGCAACCTTGTGATTTCTGCAGAGTCTTTGTGATCTGTTTTTTTAAACCAGGCATATAAGCATGTGTACTCTGTCTTTAGACCCTTTTTAAAAAATACATTCATTTTTAATTATTACAAGTAAATATTGTATATTCTTCCTAGCCTACTATGATGATTAACAGACCTGGTGAAATGTAGGAAGATTGACTAAGCCCAGACTATGAACTGGTAGATGCGAGAGAGGAAAAGGTTTGTGAGGCTTTTCTGAATTGGCATAGACTTTCTTTCCTAAGGGATGGAAAAGAAAGTGCTAAAGAATTGCATGACATTTATTATGAGGAAAAAAAGCTAAAAAATAGACTGACCATTTGGGAGACATTAGAAAAGGTAAGACTCTTTCTTCACTGAGACAGGAAATACAGCAAAAGGAGAAAGCTTGAATTACCAATAGAAACCCCATTCTCTTGTGGATATGTTGAATTTCAAGCATCTGAAGACAGATAAAGAAGTATAGCCTTAAATGCTTATTTCAAAATAGAACATATGAAATTACTCTAAAAGTTTCAAAATATAATACAAATAAACAGTACTTTTTTTTAGCAATAATCAAGACATGCACACCTATGACATGGCAGGTATTTGAAACCAGACTAGGGGATGAAATGGATACATTCTCTGAGAGTCATGGAGACTTCTGCAAGATTTCTCCCTTCCCTGTTTCAGGGAGCCCCTATTTGGAGGAGGCCTACAGATAAATACCTCTGGAAAGATAAAGACTTAGGAGCAAAATCCTAAGGAAAAAGGTATTTAGTCCTCCCAATCCTAAGATCTGTCTTGGTCTATTCCAGGTCTGAAGGCTACCAAGTTCAGCCCCTTCCTAGACTATCTCTAGTGAAAAGATTCCAAAAACAATTGAGAGCTCTAAAATTCATGTTTCTGCTAAAGCAAGATCATGAATGAATACAGCTTACGTATTAGGACTGAGGGTCAAATTCAGCCTTCCTAACCCCCAAAGAATGTAGTGCTACCAATATGTGATATGGGACTGGATGGTTAATCAGGAAAGCAGACCCAAAAGATCATATAGCCCCAGCATTGGGGGATACAATAAAATATTTTACAAATAAATGAAGTGACTCTGTGGCATGTAAAATCACCTTTTCATCCAGTCTATAGCAGCTGTTTTCCAGTTTATTTAAGCCAAAAGATGTTTTATCAGAACATTCAGAATAGATTGATCCCTAAAAATAATATATAGGCTTGAAAAAGGGCTCACAGGATCTGTACCAAAAATATTACCTATAAATTTAGGAGGTAGGATTACAGACTATTTCATTTCTTTGAGGGTCAGGTCCCTGTATTTTCTAAGTTTTCTACGGGATACCAAAAATATTACAGTGATTAAGTTTGGGTGGTGGGATTATGAGGTTAATTTCTTTGGGGTCATGTCTGTGTATTTTCCAGGTTTTCTACAACAAAATCACATTATGTCTGTAATGGAAAATATAACTAAGAGAGGAAAGTCTACATGCTGGCTTCCATCTCCACTGCCACCTCCCTAGTCCACGTTAGCAATACTTCTGCCTACTGTAGTGACACCTTCCCTGAGCTCTCAGCTTTCCTTCTTGACCCTTCCGTGCATTTTCCATAAATCAGTCATCATGCTCTTTTAAAATGAAAGCCAAGAGTACAAGACCAGTCTGAATGGGTAGCAAGTCAAATCCCCCAGAGGGTTCCACCAAGCTTTACAATTTCACTCTCCACACTCCTTGCCGCTCTGACTTTATCTCTCACCTCCCTGCACCCCCACATCAAGTTCTATCTCAGAGCTCCCCCATTCTGACAACACCACTATCCATGCATCACTAGAACAAACCAAGCACCCAGGAACACGTCCCCAGACTCAGTTCAATTCTGGGTTCACATCAAATGTCGTCTCTTCAAAGAGGACATCCCTGAGTGCCCTAACTGAAGTCACACGCTATACTTTCCCCGTCTGCTTTTCACAGCACTGAGAAATGCCGATATCCAGACTCCAGCTGGACTTGCACATCTGAAGGACGTCAGCCACGGCCCTACACTTATCCTCCATTGCTGAGCTATATGACAGAAACAGTAGCACACAGAAACAACATCAAGCTTTTCCTTTAGCCTCAGTCTGTGTCTGCATTCCCAAACTGCATTGCCAACAGTGATAAAGTGAACGTCACTGCGTAGGCCAGAAACTAACGACATGCCATTGAAGAAAACACAGAACCCCTGGAATTGGGGGCATGAATATATCAATCCTAGAACTAATTTGATATCTCTGGCTACTTCTCTAGACGCCAGTTAAAGTGTGAGTATTTCCAGTTCTGTGTAGATACAATTATACTTTCATTAGATTGCTCAAACCATAGCGAGGAGTCATGTAAGTAATGGAAAATTCATTTACTAAATCAACATCAATGAGTGACCAGCTCTAGGACTAAAACCGAGCATGCTGTACAAATAGTTGATTAGCTCTTTTTAGACCGTTATGAAAAACCTGATGGGGAATAGCTGAGAAAGTTCTCTATTTCATTATTAAAATAAAACATGTCTTCATGTGGCCTTCTATTGAAGATTCTTGGAATATATCGTAGGCAGATTTTGAAAACAAACAAGTTATTGCTGAACTAAGTTCTAATCTTAACCGTGAGTTGCATCCATTTCCAAAATAGTGGTAGAGAAATAAAAATCAAGCTCACAAAAGTTTCAACTTAATGAAGGAAAAAGCAGAGAAAGCACATAACTGAATGAAGTTCTAGTACTATTTGACTATTAAAATGGAAAATGAAATGAATTATATTTCAACCATTTGCTTCACACATGAACTCCATCTAAAGGAATTTATAAAATCTCATTTCTTTTCTATCTGATATGGAAGAACCACCTGTGGTGGATAGCAAGGGCTGGGGCAGATGGAGGGAGAGAGGATGGGAGACCCCTCCACCATTCACTCCTTAAAATGGGAAACATAGAACTTGTACTGAAATAGTTTCACTCATCACCATTTGTCAGAATTGAGGAAGAGAAAGAAAGAGAGGAACAGAATGGTCTACCTCTCCTCAATATTCAAACGTGGAAATAAGTTTTTCCTGATTTCTTCTTCGATTAGTAATTGATGATTGTGGTACTCAGCACTGGTACAAATTTTATGTCTAGCTAGCATAGCAACAATCATTGCCAGTTAGGGACTTACCATTCCACAGAATAATCAAAGCCCAGCAAAGGCTTGGAAAGGCAGTTTTCTCAATAAAATCCTGCGTTTGGGGGAGTTCTGAAAAGAACATTTCTCATGTTAATTCCACTGAGGGACTCTAGGTGGGGATCTGAGAGCTCAGTGGTGTGAACAGGTAATGTCAGAGGCCAAGCTATTAACATGAGAGACCCCAGGTAGCTTTTGTCTTACCAAGCTTCAGAGCTTGGAGAGTAGGGTGCAGCCCATGCATATAGCCAGGGTATTTACACCAAAAAAGGGAGGAAGGAATGGTTTTCTCCAAGCTCCAGGGCAAGTAAAGAGACTTTTTAGAAACTTTGTCCCTTCTTATAAAGCTTGTTCACTGAATACCCACTGGGTTCTAGTGCCTACAGAACAAACTAGAAATAGGAATTTCCAGCTCCGTACAAGCTTGACTCCTCTCCCTGACTAGAAGCTGTGTCCTCAGGTTTGTCCCTTTTATCTAGCTTTGCTAGAATTTGTCGACCAGTTCCAATCATTGTGTCTTACTGCCCCTTTCCAGGGCTGAGACACCTCCCTTGCGTTATGCACCTGTTATAATTTCATGCATCAGACACACGTTCATAAACTTGTGCAGACCTGCTATGGAAAGCTCTGGAAACCAGACAGTGCTTCAGGAAAGGGCCAATTACCATTTATAAAGCAAATTTTGAACCCATATTCCAGTTTGCCTATAAAGATATTGTTACTCATTCATGGTAAAAGGGCTTGAAAAAGAATGCATTACAAATACTAAATTATGTTTAAAAGAAGGCTTTAAAAGCAATCATCTGTCCAGAAATTTCAACTTTTTTCCCAATTAAGTATCTACCACATAGAATCAAGTATTTCCTTGTTTTTTTCTTCCTCTTTATCACTGAAAGATTTGTATTTGTTGTATTTTAATCTCTATTCACTTAACATTCCCCGATTCTTTGACTACAGACACAAACAATAAATCAAAATTTATGAATTTAGCAGATTAGATGTCCTCAAATATTTAAACATTGGTTGCTGCATTCTTTCCAGTTTTGATAAGAAAAACATTCTTTGATGTTTAGAGAAATAACACATAGTTACATAGTCACATAGTTATTTTACATGAACTGTTATTAACAACTTTATTTTTAAGCAGGAAGTAAAGAAGCCTAAGATCAAACTAGGAAGAAGACATTTTACCGTCCCATTTGATCACAGTTGCTAAATGTCAATCAATACACAAACCAACCATTATCTTATAAACTTGGATTTACTTGGAAAAGTGCTTTCTCCTAAAAATTCTAGCCACATTAATAGCTACTGAAACTACAGTATTACATGACATTTTAGATAGTTTTTCATTGGTAGCACAGAGTGGAGTGTTTATGCAACTGCTCTTCCCTTAAGGTCCCAGCCTCCTGTGTCTTTCTTTCTTTTATGTGAAGAGCCATCTGAAGATGTTGATTCCACAATGTTTATCAATAAGGTCAATTTGCAAACACAGAACTACATTTTGAAAATGTGTCTTTACTTTTAAACTGACACCTCCGTGGAGAAGCCAACCTCCTTCTCAACACCCAAAGAATGCAAGGAGTGCTAACTTTCAATTTTTGTTTCAATTTGTGGGCTCCTACTTATTTCTCAGGAGTAAAACCTTAATGCTTGCTTTTGGGGTTTGTTTTTTTTCAACAAGAAACCCAAATAACTGTTGTGTAAATATTTCCTCTAATCAGCCTAAGCTTAATGCCGATGGCGGTTGTTGTAAATTTTAATATTATTCTCTCTTGGCTGTAACTGAAATCATCATAATCTCAAAAAAAGCAATTGGCAAACCAATTTACGGATAGGACAAGAAGTACCTTTCCCAAGATTATCCAGTAATCTTTTTTTTTTTTAAAAAGCACCTTTAACCTCATCTTGCAAATGGAGACTTTACTAAATGGTCCATGCAATGCAAACTATGACCAGGCTGGTAAGACAGTCAAGAATAACAGAGGTTAGCAAGCAAACTAGTGCCTGTCTTTAAACCCCAGCCTGAAAGGATGTTTACCATCACACACAAAGTCTTTTTCCTCGGTCTTCAAAAACTAGTAGTGTGAGAACAAGGCTAATAATTTTGGGGTGGAGGGCGAACAAAAAACCTTTCTAAGCTGTTGATGTCAAAGCTGATAAACGCACTGAAAAGAGAAAAAGCGGGAAGATGCGTCCCTTACCTGAGAAAGCAGTGGACCAGCTTCGTCACTACTGTAACCATCTTTCTCCGGTCAATCCCAGGGGACGCCAGGGTCACAACAGTGAAGAAAGGGATAATCAGAGCTCCTGCCAGAATCTCTCCGAAGCGCTTTTTTCCGCGGCACACCTCCTCTCTGTGGCTCTCACTCGCGCTTCACAGTGAACCACAGTCCCGTCATTTCTGCTCAATCATCCAGCAGTGGCCAGAGGTCCGGGCTGCAGCGTGGGCACCTGCAGCAGGACGCGCGAGCGCTCGGGGCACAGCGGCTCTGCCCGCGGCTCCCGGGTCCCCGCCGCGCCGCCGCAGCTGAGCAGAAAGCCGCACGCCCTCCGGCGGAGCGGATCGGCTTTCCAGGAACCAGCACCAGCTGCGGCCCGGGCCGGCAGCTTCCCTGTGCCCAGCGCCGGCCGGGACGGTGCGAAGAAGCGAAGCCCGGCGCGTGCTCCCAGCTACTCACTGAGCATGCTCCGCTGCCAGCCGCTCTGCCCAGGGCCCTTCTGCTAATCCCTTCTTATCATCTGAGAAGGGAGAATGAAGACGTGGGCACAAGGGCGAGAGTCGGTGAAAGTAATTTCTTAAACTCAGAGATGACCTCCTCCCCATCCCCCGCTGCAACAAGGATACATTGCTCTTCCCTGAGCAAGTAGTTTTTACTGTTAGGTGGATAGCGATGCTTGAAAGCTACCAGTAGCGTTTAGTCTTTCACTCTCCACCTGCACGATCAAGCGGTGCAGCCTGTGAAAGGGCTTAATCCTTCAAGGCGCTGTTGCTCAAGGATGAGTTCTAGAATGGCCTGTATTTGAAGGTCTAGGCAACGCGCTACAAATTCTCTCTGTACGCGCATCATCTGCCTTCTGCTAGACAACAACTTTCCTGAAACAAGTATTTTATAAAGTGGGCAGGTTTTGAAATTTAAATGTTAACCTATGTATAACAATCTACATTTTGAAATTTAAGTCTTCCAGATGGCAAGCTCAATGAAAGCAGATAGACTTGTCTGCCTAATTCATGATTATACACCCAGCTCTTCCTGGGGGTGGGGGTGGGGTTAGTAGATGGTCAGTACTCCATGAATGTTTGTGCGAGAATAAATTGGTGGTTGTGTTAGAAAATCTATAAATGGCACTTGCTAGAAAGCTAAAGTTCTTGAATTTGGTAGGAACCCATATTCCTACTCTAACCTTCCTAGCTTTTTTTTTACTACCCCACCCCCCCACCCCAGTGGTAAGACAGAATATATTTACAGAAAAAATACAGAAAACACTAAAGCTCCTGGTAGAGAGAGAGAACTCAAGTGGGGAGAGAAAAGCTCTCTCCATTTCTCTCCCGGTCTTTCCCCGTCTCCCCCTTTAGGCTTTTAGTCTCGGGGTATATATAGGTGTTTGGGTTCCTTGGCCAGGAAACTAATGAACACAGTCCCTTCCGCCGCGGGCAAGGTGAATGAATGTATCAATGAAGGAACACAGTCCCTTCCTGGGCAAAGTGAATGAATGTATCAATGAATGGATACAGCCCATTCATGGAATTGAGGCCTAGGAAATTCACATGAAATTGACCTACCTTCCTAGCTTTCTATTTGGGGCTGGCCAAGCTTTTGAAAATAGAAATATACTATGTACGAAATGTGCGTATGCGTAAGCAAATTGGCTTTGGAGCCTGTTCACATTGTAATGTTTTTACTCTAGCCCCTTCTCTTTTTTTCAGCCCCCTGAGATGCCACCAGCCAAACTGGGCCATATTCAGAGCTAGTCGTCTCAGCTTCATGGTTAGTGGGTAACAAAATTATTCTATTTTGAAAAACGTCTATAACCTGTCATTACTGTCCCATCTACAGAGGGCGAATCCAAGAGGCTTTCACAGCTGAAAGGGAGCATGAAATAGCCTCAAAGCTGGGCCTGTGGAAGCCGGCACAGAAAGCATGGGTAAGCTGGGAAGAGCTGTTGCCTCAGGTGGCTCCACTAATGCCGTTCCTTGGGGCAGGAGTCCTCTCTCTCTGACCCTTCCTCTGGCTCCTTGTCTTGTTTTAAGATTCAGATACCCCTTGAGTCCTTCCTAAGTCCAAGACCCCCCGGGAACCCCCCACCTGGTGCCTATCCAGAGTGTACTATCGCTACAGAGTAGTATCACTGCACTTTCTGCATGGTCTTTAGTTAGAATCAGGCCTGCCTACCAGCAGCTTTGAGTTAGTTAAGGGTAGAGACAATGTTGGTTGTTTGTATACAATTGTCTACATCTGCACAATTAGTGGTTTTCACGTGTCCAGATTAGATGGGGCACAGGAGGGAGTCTTTCTGTTGTAATGACCACTTAGAAAATTGGTGGAGTTACTGTAAGGCAGTGGGTCTCAACCTGGGGGTCACGACCCACAGAAACTGTATGAAAGGGTCATGGCATTAGGAAGATTGAGAACTGTTCCTCTAGGGATATTTCCTATAGGAGATGATTCTAGAAGGAAAAAGAACCTTTTCAGGGCCAATGCAGTGGCTCACAAGTGTAATCCTAGCTCTTTGGGAGGCTGAGGCCAGAGGATCACTAGAACTCAGGGATTTGAGACCAGCCTGGGAAACATAGTGAGACCTTGTCTCTTAACAAAAAAAACTTAGCCAGTCATGGTTATGTGAGTGCCTGTAGTCCCAGCTAGTGAGGAAGTGGAAGCAAGAGGATTACTTGAGCCCAGGAGAGTTGGAGGTTGCAGTAAGCTACGATCGTGCCACTACACTCGAGCCTGGGTGACAAAGCAAGACTTATCTCTTAAAAAAGAAAAAACAAACACTTTTCAGTATTTGTGTAAGCAAATTAAAGAGTTCATAACTGGAAAGAAAGATGCAGACCTATTTGTGCAGACCTGATAAGCACAGATTACTAGGGTGGGGCTCTTTTTATGGTTTTTAATCCCTGCTTCTCTGTCTCTGAATAAACATGGAAGCGGAAGTAGAGACACAACTGCTCCTGCCCTGGGCCCCCTGGACACACTCAGTTTCATAGCAGAGATTCCTTATTTTATCTCCCCCATTTCCCTCCTACATTTTTTATTTTTTGCCATTTATTATATAGTAATGAATCTAGTTTTGAGGTGTTGCCAGGGTGTCCTTATCACCAAAGCCAAGAATTTCTCAGTTTTGGTAACAAAAATTATAGCCATCACTTATTTGTACCTCAATCTCTGCCAGATATACTATGTTCTTTACAAACATCACATTTGGTTGCCACAAGAAGCGTATTTTAGTAGTGTTTCTCACAATTTTACATTTTGAACTTATGGCGTCTCGTGATGTTTGCTAATGTCAAAACCATTCAGGCGCACAAACAATAATTGGTAATAGTTGAGGACAGAGAATATTATCTGCTGTTGAGGAAAGCAAGGCTTTGAGAGTCCAAGGTAATATAGCTAATAGGTATAGAAGGGTATGAAATCCATACTGTTTGCTGTCAAAATTCATTAATGCTTAACCTGTCTAGATCATAGCCTCACATTCCAGGAGTACCTTCCCCAAAGAAATAGGCTAAATTTGGAGGCAGGCGCCAATTCCAAGTTGACTTGATGCTATTGTGGCTCAGACAGAAGAAGATTCAAGGTCATTCTGACATTCTCCTCCCCAACCTCTAATGTCTCTCCAAAAACACAGGATAAAATTGAAGTTCCTTTATCTGCCTAAGATTGAGACCCACAGAGGAGAACAATTGTTTTTCTTCCTTTCCCAGTAAGACCAAGGGCATAACACCCCTGAATGTAACCACACCTGAATGGACCCTTTGAGATGTGGTTGCCTTCTTGGTAATCAGAGAGACAGACGCTATCTTGCTCTCAGCTTATTCAGATTACCAAGAGAACTATCTACAATTAGTTCCTTTTCCAGATCCATTCATTCTCCCTACTAATTCTTTATTGCCCCCCCAAAGAATTCCTCTTCTACTTCCTCCTAAAACTTGTCTTCCTAGGATGGTAGGTAAGCCTCTGAACCCTGGTGGTTTTCCTAAGGACACATTAATAAGTTTTGTACACCTTTTCTCCAATTAATCTGCCTTTTGTGAGTTAATTTTCATACTGAACCAGAGGGTGAGGGGGGAGTTTTCCCTGGCCCCTACAACACCAATGCCTAGGCTTCAACTCTCTATGCTGTCCCACCCATCTATAAAATTCTTTCCTCCATTGCATTCCCCTTCATTGCACTTTTCTGATTCTATTCCTTCTTATTTTTTTAATTTTAATTTTTTTAATTAATTTTTTTTTAAGAGACAAGGTCTCACTCTATTGCCCAGGCGAAAGTTCAGCGGTGCTATCATAGCTCCCTGTAACCTCAAACTAAAGTGATCCTCCTACCGCAGCCAGGTAGCTAGGATTACAGACATGTGCCACTGTGCCCAACTAGATTTAAAATTTGTTTTGTAAATAGAGGGTCTCACTATGTTGCCCAGGTTGGTCTTGTACTCTCGACCTCAAGCAATCCTCCTGCCTCAGCCTCACAAAGCACTAAGATTATACACATAAGTGACTCTGGCTGGATGTTTTGTTGTTTTTGCAAAACCATGAAGATTTCCTTCTTATTCATTCATTTGTTCATTCATCTATTCATTCTATTGTCACTACTCTGGTTGTCATTTCTTGTGACTGCTGCATTAGCTGTCCAACTAGTCACTCCATTTTAATTTTTACTCTCTGCTCCTTTTTCCATATAACTCCCAAAAGTATCTTCCTAAAATTTCCTTTACCATTGCAGTAAAAACTGTTACCTTGATAAAGTCTCCCAGTTTCTCCTAATAGATCCCCAATAAGGAGTTTGTATCCATTCATGCCCCAGAAGAGTCTTTATTTAAGAAGAAGTTGACTGGACTGATTGATTTAAAGGCAACGCCAGATGCCATTCATTGGTTGAGGAAGGGGTATGCGACCCAACTTTAACAGATGAAGAGGCCAGGCAAGTCTGTCGCAGGTAGCATAAAGGTTCTTCCTTTTCCTTAAGGGAGAATCATAGAAATCCACTAATGTCTCATATTTCTTTTTTTTCTTTTTCTTTCTTTTTTTTGCAGTTTTTGGTCAGGGCCGGGTTTGAACCACCCACTGCCCCCAGTATATGGGGCTGGTGCCCTACTCCTTGAGCCACAGGTGCCACCCTAATGTCTCATATTTAAACAAGGAAGCACCCAGCCCCTAATGCACCTGTGTATTGTACAGAGTGAAGTGCAGAGATAAAAATCTTAGGTTATTGGTGACATAATTGAATTGATCTACTCACCCAAATGCCTACCTCTTGATTTCTTGGAATTTGAGACAATAAAATACATTTAGACCCACTTGAATTGGGTGTTCTACTTATAGCCAAAAACCCCTCAAAACTCTTGAGTTAAGCTCTTTTTTACTGTCCTATTCAAAATGCTAAAACAATTAAGAATAAACTACATTTGATAATAAAGCATTTGAGAACTTCCTCCTGGTCCCTTATGTACAAAGATACATTATTATACCCTGCTATGTCCTTCACATTCTGGCCATGCTGGGCCCCTTGCTCCAACCGTGCCATTTGCTATTCCCCAGGCCAGCTTACCCTTGTCCTGCATTTTCTTCTACTAAAATCCAACTCTTCCATTAAGGTCCAAATTAAAAGATACTTTCTCTGAGGTAGTTTTTTAAAATTAATATTTCCTCTTTTATATCTTCATACATGTTGCTTATACCTCTGTGTATTAATCTGGATCCTCCAGGAAGCAGAATAGCCAGGATGGGATTAAACTGCAACAACTTTATCAGAGGGAATGTCTGGAAGAGAAAATGGAGAAGGAGCCAGAGGAGGCTGAGGGAGCCACCAGACTGTGACGCATGTGACCCTGAGTAGGGGAGAGAGAAAAAGGAAGGAAGGGGGTTGGGTGCGGTACATGTCTCGGGAAGGTTCAGCAAGACTGGTGGTGAATCCTCAAG
>CAUYRH010131720.1:0-13706 GCA_963574655.1 Perodicticus potto
CTTTTGATTTGCATTGTTTGTTTCTTTTCATTATAACAACATACATTTTCCTAGTTTATACTTTATTTTTTCTTATTGATTTAATTTTTATATGGCTACAAGTTTTGCTTTCTGAAATATACAAATTATAAGTTAAAATTCTAGACGCTTATTAAAATGTTGATTAGTAGCATGTAAGCACTCCAATTTGTACAAATAATCAACACAGCATATCCCATAATGGCGTAAATGTATGTATGATCTATGTACAAATGACTTAATAAAAAATAAATTAAAATGGAAAAAAATAACTTGATGGCTAATTGCTCTATTCACAATATTAACATATATCAGGATTCCTTTAAATAGAAATTACCCCTAGTGGATTTAAAACAGAAATTCCATTTATTAAATATGAAGGGTTTTTTTAATGCATTTCCTAAAATACTTGAGTTTTTGAGTTATTATATAATTGATCAACATTAAGAAAATTAGCAGTGCCAAAGTTCAAATTTATGTTAAAAATTATAGTTTGATGATTAACTTCATAGGATTCCCTAAAATTGCAAGTGCACAAGAGCTTTTAAAACCTGAATTCTGTTTAACAGAAGTTCAACTCACATGGTATTTCTTAGCAGTATCTAGTGAGTAGGAAAATACTTTACCTATATTTACAGAAAGCACATACATTTTTTTTTTAAGTATTCAGTAATAGACCACCATTAGGTAGCAAGCTTTATAAGGCCACTGGACCAAATCTAAACAGGTGTGCTATTCAGGAAAACAAAGGAAATACATGTTGACCTGGTATAGCATGAGTGTAGACAGCAAAATTAGAAGTAGGTACTTGGAATGGTAGCAAACCATGTCTTACTTACCAGTACTAGCTGAGAAACAGAGATGTAGAATGGCCACTTTATTCACTTCAAAGTTCTCTCATCTCAATGTCACTAAATGGTTAACTATTTAACAATCAGAAAGGTGTCAGCATCTTGCAGCCTCATGAATGGAGTGATGACCAACTTTTAATGTTATCAGGCCCACCTAGAAATGGCTGAGCCTTCACCACATATGCCAATACTACAGAATCCCTCTGACAAAGACCCCAGAGATGTAGGATAACTTTCTTCTTCTGATCTACAATCAAATTGTTTGAAGAAAGGAGGAAGTGGAGAGGTCTGAGGATAGTGTGGATCTGCCATGTTGGGTACCTCTGATGTGTTTCCTAAAAATTTAAAACAATGTTTGAGTCAAATTGTGTTAAATGAATTGCTGGCAAAGTTAATTTTGACTTGACAACTATTCCAAATGTTTACTATGTATACATGCAGACATATATATATGCACATTTGTCAACAGGAAAATGTTCTTGATTCTTACATTAATGAATAACTAGAGACATGTTCTCAGCAAGAGATTGAAAGCATGGATGCATTTTTCTCTAGAGTCACCAATCCCTGCCCCACCCTGGCATCTCCCATGAGTGCCCATGGCCTATGGCACAAGCCAACCCCAAGTCAACATTTGCATTTCTCTTGCTGCAGGATCTCAAATCAATACTGAGTTTACCACCTTTCTGTGTTTGCTACAGATTAAAGGACCACCCATAGCCCATACTCGGACGGACAAATGAATCAGTAGTAGGGACCTGTAACTTTGTAGTGTCTTAAGAAACTATAAAATTGGTCCAAAAACATCATCCCCTGGGTCCAATGTAAACAATGTTAAGCTTTTAATTCTTTCATTTTTCATCATTTTCTGGACATTCAAGCTCATTCTCCAAGGCTATGCCAGAAACTCTACTGAGAGTAAAGAAAGCAATTTCTTTTTAGTTGGCTTCCCTGTGATTTACCCTTGAGTTCCAGAAGAACTGCTGCTTAGTGAATTCCTATCTTCCCGAGGGGAACATCTCCCCTGACTCTCACAGAAATCATTGTGAACTTCCTGTTCCTGGTCATGACCTACGTCAACTTCCTTGAATGGGTTCTTGTTTCCAGATCTTCCAGATTGTTCCTTACTCTCTCTTCCTCTGAACATACTTCTTTCTTTTTTACAGTGACAGCTCTCTCACCCTTGATTAAATCAACATACAGTCGAATGCTGGCTTTTCTGTTATTTCTCTTTCTTTTCAGCTTTGCCTCATTTCTGGTTACCAGCCTCCAAAACCATTATGATCTTCTTACTCAATTTCTGAGAATCCTTGCTTTACTCTTTGTCATTCAATTATAAAATAAGTCTCAGGAAAAGTTTCATCTTCTATTTGACAACATTTTGCTTTTTACCAAAGCAGGAGATAAAATGTAAATTTGTGACAGGAACATTTTCTCATATTTTCATAGGTAATATTATAAGTTTAAGAAAAGCCAGAACACTAAAGATTTCCAAGACTCCTACATGAAAATAAATGGTTCCACATTCATCATCATTTCTTGTATATTTCCTAGCCCCCCTTGTAGAAATCATGGTTCCCTGCACAAGATAGGTACTCAATTAATTATTCACTGTTTTCCTCAAACACTTCTCTGCTAATCCAAAATGTTTCATAGCATAGATTGCATAGATAGCATTTTATATCTGCACAGCATATTTAACTCAGCCTGTACTGCCCTTGTCTCCACAGATACCAAATTTCTGTGAATGGCACTTAGAGTAAAAAAATCTGTAAGAGAGAAGCTGAGTTTTGTTCATTTTTTGCAGTTCAGCTCCTTCTCTTCCTGACTTTTTTTTTCTCTTACATTTTCCATCCCTGGCTGTGTATTGCACAAATCCCAGCACTTGATGCAGTAGAATATCCTTGCATCAGGATCACAAGACCTTATGTTTTCATCTTTTTGGCTGCTCTGTGAACATCAAAGCCTAGATATTGAAGACGCTACAGAAAATGGAAAGGGTAAAGCTCATATTTGTTTTCTGACAAATTCTAACTAGGAATCCCACCTTTTATTCAGAAATCTGTGTTTCAGTGAGAACAGTAACGGGGCGAGGAGGGAGTTGCTAGAGCAATTTTACATTTTTAAAAGGCTAAATTGAAACAATAAAGGTTCACAGAGCAACAAAATAGTCAAAGTTCTTTACTTTTTGATTGGAACATTATTAACTTAGTAAGCAAATCCCTGTTTTCCACATCACACATCCTGCTGCTTAAAGCTCTGGTGGATTGTTACTTTTGTTATTAAATGAGAAAAACAAAATATTTATTACTATAGTTAAAGGAGATACATTTGTGCCACATGAAGAGAAGAATTTAAAATTAATGTGGCATGTAGTCTGCTTTGCAGACGAACTCTCTCAAAATTATGTCCCTTAACAAAAAGAAAGGGATCCTTGATAATTAAAAAAAATTGGGAATAATTCCTTTGCTTAATGTTTCTTTTATTTGTTTATTGGTTTGTATGTTTTATTTTAATGCCTGAACTTGCTCTCAGAACAAGAGTTGCACTAAAGTCAGTTGCTGATAAATCGTCATCTTGGCTATTTGCTTGTTCTGAATCTATGAAAGGAAAGAGGATCTCAGACCACTGGATGAGCAATCTTGTTTAAAGACCCCATGCCAAGCAATTGAGAGGCAGGAACATGGGTACCCAAGAGACTAAAGCTAAGATGGCAAGGAGGAAAATACTTTGCAGAGGCCACAGGGCTGCTGCTGGCAGAATCTAAGCATGGCACAAAGGCTAGTCCTCAGCCCCTCTAGAAGAAGACTTCCTGGTAGGACTTGAATGGCTTCCCAGAAAGGAAAAGCAGCCTATTGGGGACTGAGTGTCATGTAAGGATCGGTTTGGATTGTTCTGGGACCAAGAACAGGGTCCAACACCAACTATAGCCTTCACGTTCCTGTAGCCTTCATTATCAGACTTTCTTCTTTTCTCTAACTAAAATACATGCTACGTTTGAGATATGAACAAGTTTTTCCACATTAGAATCTAGATTTCTCAAAATCATCTCTAGATTAAAAAATCATGCTACCAACAGTGAGCAATAACTATAGGTGAGAATGGCTAAAAATCCCTCCCTATAGATAGCGTCAGAAGCAAGCTCCCTCCCACTTTGCAGGGGTGGTAGAGGGAGCAGAATGGAATTTGGGGGCATATTCTTGCTTACACCATCCCCTTCAACATTCTGCAGTAAATTTTATGAGTCTCTCTTTCCACCTTCCTTTCAAGTTAGGCAAAAACAGAAGTCTAAATATTTTTTGTTCACTGCTAGGTCAGTATCAGGTATGCCTGAGTGAGATACAGGCTTTGTTCCTCATCCAAAATTTAAATCTGGCAAAAAATTTTCTCAAAAGGTAGGAGAATGTGTGGAGGAAACTGAGGAAGCCATCACTCTGGCACATCCTAGCTTCTAAATCAATATACTGTGTAGGTGTAAAGGAACATGACGCTTCTCACCACCATGATGATGACATTTGTTGAAAAGGAAAAGCTTATGAATTGAACAATATTGCCTAATTGTATTTTGGAATGTCTAACTAAGACAAAAACAAATCAAAGAAGCACCCAGAAAGGTAACCTGGGACATACAGCAAAATATTCTTCACTTCAATGAAAACTTTAGAGCACATTCCTCAAACCAAAGGATAACTTAACTATGCCTCTACAAACAGGAGGCGATGCCACAGTTTTCTCTGTTACTCTCTAGACAGCAAAATTTGCTCTATTACTTTTTTCTTTTTAAACAAGTCTTCATTTTCATACCAATCAGCTTTCAAGAGTATAATAAAGACAGATTTTTTTTCCCTTTGTTTTTACCTCTCCCCTCCCCCAACTCTTTGGTCCACCTCTCCTTTCTCTCTACAGTTGGGAAGAGATGGGTAGTTGTGAGATGGCTTAGTAAGAAGCCCCCACAAGAAGGGATCATGTCTTACTTTTCTTTGTAAGCCCCATTGTCTCATATCATGTCTGGCAGATTTAGATACTTGAGAATAATGTTTTTTAAAAGTTCAATGGAGGGGCTGAGGGATGCACAAATGAACACACACACTACACACACATACACACACATACACGGTTAGACAAATAAGTTTTTGAACTCATCCTACAAAAAGTGATTTTCCAGGTCCATGGCTACTCTCTGGGAGAACTGGGACAGGTGGCTAACAGGACATTATTCCTTAAAACTCAACAATCTCACTGGATTCTATGTAAGTGAGAAGAAAGCTAGTAAACATCAGGATTCAAGTACCTCTCAAGTTTATGAACTCTTCTTAGAAAAAGTGCTTTGAAGGGTGGACTAGGCACTGGCATCAGTGCACAGCTTCCCAAAGGGAGTACTTTGAAGATGACTGTATTCATATTCAGCAATGAGGTATGTGGGCCTTTTTCTAGGATGAGTTCACGAACTTAGTTGTCCAATCTTGTCTATCTATAATGTAATTCTTCTAGTGGCACTTACAGAAAAAGAATATAATGCCTCAATGTTTGTGAGAATTCTTTGGCTCAGCGCCTGTGGCTCAAGCGGCTAAGGTGCCAGCCACGTGCACCTGAGCTGGTGGGTTCGAATCCAGCCGGGGCCCGTCAAACAACAATGACAGCTGCAAGCAAAAACTAGCTGGGCATTGTGGTGGGTACCTGTAGTCCCAGCTACTTGGGAGGCAGAGGCAGGAGACTCACTTGAGCCCAGGAATTAGAGGTTGCTGTGAGCTGTGATGCCACAGCACTCTATCCAGGGTGACAGCTTGAGGCTCTATTTCAAAAACAACAACAACAACAACAACAACAACAACAACAACAACAACAAGAGTTCTTTGTTAGTACCTATAGCTATTAGGTCAATTGAACCATGTAAAGATGAAAGGAAGAGGATGGCATTTATTACGCACTCAGAATACGTCCTGTGCTGGTGTTTTCATACATGATCATAGTCACTTCTCAGAGTAACTCTGTGAGATACTAGTATCATCAGCTCCTTTTTATAGAGAAGCAGATAGAGTCCTAGAGAGGTTACTGACCTCTCTGATATCATGTGGGTTGGAGCTAGAATTTAAGCTCACACTTTCTCCAAACAGCATAACTTTTCCTCTCTAAACACAGAAAAGTGAAGTATAAAGGTTAAATCGCTAATAAATTGAGTCTAAGACTATTTCTAACTCTCGGCACTTTAAGTCACCCTTCCTAATTAATTATTTATTGACCACTCCCTGTGTACAAGGTGCACTTGGAACACAAAGGGGCACAAGAAAGAGAAATTTCTACAACCTTTTCTTGGCGACAACTTAGATGTGAATAACACAGAGCAATGCAGGTCAGTGCTATGGTTTGAATGTATCCCCTCCAAAATTCAGGTGTTGGCAATGTGATGGTATTAAGAGGTGGAGGTTTTTGAGGCAGTTAGATCAGGACTCCTCTCTGACAAATGGGATTAGGTGCTCTTATAAAAAAGGGCTTCATGCAGTGCAGTGCTTGGCGAGCTTGCCCTCCTACCTTAGCACCCCTTCTCTGGAGGATGTAGCAATAGGGCATCATCCTGGAAGCAGCCAGCAGCACTTACCAGATGACTGAATCTGCTGGTGCCTATACCTTGGACTTATCAGCCTCTGGAACTGTGAGAAAATAAATTTCTGTTCTTCGTAAATTACCTATTCTCAGGTATTTTGTTACAGCAGCACATATAGACTAAGACGGTACAAGATTATTGGTGTAAGAGAAACCATAAAGGTACTTAAAGAACTTCACATATCTATTGAAGTAGCCAAAAATCATCTATCCTGAAACTAAAGGCAATTTTCTCTCATCAGTATAAATTAGATGAAGTGCTGAAATAGTACTTTTATAAACGTAATACTATTATTAAGATAATTTTGCTACCACATGAATTTCTAACATGTCATTAAAATTAATTTTTTGAGATGATTTTAAAAAGTTTGCCAGACATCTAAAAACCTCACCGAGTCACCAGAGGTACTTGGATGCTGATGTTTACTAGCTTCCTTCCCACTTTCACTGAATCCGATCAGACACCGTCAGGACTGTTGAGTTTTAAGGAATTGTGTCCTGTTAGCCACCTGTCCCAGTTCTCCCAGAGAGCAGTCAGGGATGTGGAAAATCACAGATGCAGGATGATTTCTTAGAACATAATCTTCAAGTTTTTTTTTTTTTTCCTGAGACAAAGTCTCACTTTGTTGCCCTTGGTAGAGTGCTGTGGCATCATAGCTCACAGCAACCTCAAGCTCTTGGGCTCAAGAGATTCTCTTGTCGCAATCTCCTAAGTAGCTAGGACTACAGGCACCTGACACAACACCTGGCTGTATTTAGACACGGGATCTTGCCCTTGCTCAGGCTGGTCTTGAACCTGTGAGATCAGGCAATCCATCCGCCTCGGCCTCCCAGAGTGCTAGGATTACAAGGTGTGAGCCACCGCACCGGCCTTCCAAGAATGTTTTGATGACATATGAAGGAGGTGTGCTTGTCAAGGATCCTATCATCTCAAAATTCATCCAATATTTTAAGAGATAAAGCACTCAACTAAACAAATGGCACTTCTAGAAAGAGTTTTGCCCCGAGTCTCTGCTTTTTTTCGTCCTTTTTGTCCTGAGCCTCTCTGAAGTTCTCCTTTCTCTACCTAGATGGAAAGAGACTTAAGGCTGCGGAGCCTGCAAACCAGGTACTTGTTGATGGTCAGGTCATAGGCCTTCATACCCAGTTCTGTGGGATTCACAGGGGAACCCAGAGGGTCAGGGACACAGCTCTGGGGGAAGTGCACACTCCTAGGTACCAATTGGGAAGAGAATGGGGGAAGTAGATGGGACTGATCCATCCCCTCACAGGGAGCTGAGCAGCTCCTGGAAGTGGGGAAGTCACCCGTCAAATGCTCACCACAAAATAAATGTGCAGCCTCCAGTTGTGATCCAGCCAACCTTCGAGGTTGTGCATAGCTCAGCAGTAGATAATGGGGGAAAGAAATGCCTCCCAGAGGAAACAGCTCTTCTTCAACTAACGTTCACCCAGGTGGCAGCCCCAGCCAGTCTGAGGAGCAGCGTGGAAGGGAAACTGACTCCAGGTGCTTTTTTTTTTTTTTGAGACAGAGCCTCAAGCTGTCACCCTGGATAGAGCACTGTGGCATCACAGCTCACAGCAACCTCCAATTCCTGGGCTCAAGTGAGTCTCCTGCCTCCGCCTCCCAAGTAGCTAGGACTACAGGTGCCCGCCACAATGCCCGGCCATTTTTTGGTTGCAGCCGTCATTGTTGTTTGGCAGGCCCGGGCTGGACTCGAACCTGCCAGCTCAGGTGTACATGGCTGGCACCTTAGCCCGTTGAGCCACAGGCGCCGAGCCCTGACTCCAGACTCTTATTGGGCTAGCAATTCAAAAAGCTATGTGCCAAACTACTAATTCTTGGGGTCCAGCCAACTCTTCCTGAGAGGGCACACACAAGGAAGACATTGTTCTAAGTCAGACTTAGCATCAGAAAAGAAAGTTCTACAGCAACCAACGGCCATGGCCAGACGACATTCTCCCTCGTCTGAGGTGCCACAATGCTGCATTTGTGATCCTCCCTGGGTTTGAAGCATCTTATACCCCACTCAGTCCTGTCACAAAAAACTCCCAGGATGATATTAAATGCATAGTTTCCTGGCTGTGAGTAAGGAGATGTCCTCTTGTCTACCTCTCCTGCAGGAAACTGTTAGTGGGAAGTTTTCTAATGAAAACTTCAGGGTGAAAGGGCAAACTTTAATTTTGAGGGATTTATTCTTCTGAACTTCTCATTTTTCCCAAGAAAAAAGCATTTCTCTGCAATAATAATAAATAAAGTCTAGAAGGAATGCGTTAACTTCACCATGTCTCATAAAACCATTATTATAAATGAGCTTAAGGATATTAAATATAATGCATGTGTTTTATTGAGTGCTGGGGGAAGTGGTACAATTTAATTGAGGGTTTCCTGTTCTGTCTGGAGCTGAGAATAAGGGGTTGTATTGCGGCCTCCCTTCCCTTCTTTTCTCCTTCCTCCAGAGCTTAATATGTCAATCAAATAAAATTAGTGTAATTTGGAAGCTGACTAAAGACAGAGAGGCTCTTCCTAAAATTTTTCTAATGAAAACCTAAGCGTTATTGTAAAGCAAACAAATTTATCTATTGATTGATTTAAATGAAAATGATCATTGTGACTTTAAGGAACTCGGATCATTTGAAATTCAGATCATTCAAAATACAAATGGATTCTCAGGGAATGAACACCAGCTTTGATTACAAATGATCAACACTTCCTCCTGGGCCCACTAACTATGTAATTCCCAGGAATGTCATTTGTTTTTCTGATGATGACCGCCCCCATCCCATCCCTCATCTGCTCCCTACCTCAGAGAGAAGGGATTGATGTGGGTGACAACAGGTGGGGTTGGAGAAGGGCGTGTTTTGTGAATGTCATCCCAGGACAGTGTAAAACCTACAGGAGCTGGAGGAAGCATCTCCCTCTGAACTCTGCAGTGAGCTCTGAGCAGCCAGCTCTCACTAGCTGGACAGAGAGCAATTTCAAGAAAGTGGCAGGAACTGCGGGGAGTTGAGCAGTGAATGAGAGGGGAGGAAATGGATACAGTCAGGGAGGACTACTCCTGAAGTGCTCTTGGCTGTAGCAGAGAGCTGCGAGGGCAGCAGCGGGAGAGGGTACCAAGTCCTCAGCAGGTTACTTTAGGTTGGGGATGAGCTGAGTATGTTTATAGTCCAAGAACTGGGGAAGACGGGGACCTACAGTTTTATGTTCTCCCCAAATTTCCTTTGAATTATTTTAAATTACAAGATATTCAATCTATTTTTTTTTTGAGGCAGAGCCTCAAGCTGTCACCCTGGGTAGAGTGCCATGGCATCACAGCTCACAGCAACCTCCAATTCCTGGGCTCAAGCAAGTCTCCTGCCTCCGCCTCCCAAGTAGCTGGGACTACAGGCGCCTGCCACAACGCCCGACCGTTTTTTGGTTGCAGCCGTCATTGTTGTTTGGTGGGCCCGGGCTGGATTCGAACCCGCCAGCTCAGGTGTACGTGGCTGGCGCCTTAGCCCGTTGAGCCACAGGCACCGAGCCAATATTCAATCTATTACTCATTGTTAGTTTATTTTAAGAACAAGTTGTCTTTTTTAAAATGATAGAATCGAGTCCAATGGGTGGGAGCTCTGTGAGCCCCACTACCAAAACTGTAGGTGCTGGGGTCCCTGAGGGCAAAAGAAGACAATTCCTGGCAGCTCCTGAGTGGCAAAAACACTGCAAATCTTAGCTTGTGGCTTTGAATAGGATTTAAGAGCTTTTTAAAATAATAAAGTGATCTCTGGTTTTGGGATTTCTGATTGTATATGAAGCACATTCTGCCCTATGATTGCACCAATGTACACAATTATGATTTAATAAAATTATTAAAAAAATAAAAAATAATAAAATAAAATAATAAAGTGCTTTTCACATGCATAGCCTTTTTCACTATTCAGTTCACATAAGGTACTTTCAAAAATGCTTGTATTTTCTTAGAATGCCGCTCAAATATTGTCCTTTTCTGGAATAAATAAAGCAACATGAAGCTTCTTTTCCAAATCTGCACTTTTCTTTGTTTTTCTTTTTTTCTTTTTAAGCCAGAGTCTCAAGCTGTCTCCCTGGGTAGAGTGCCATGGTGTCACAGCTCACAGTAACCTCCAACTCTTGGGCTTAGCAATTTTCTTGCCTTTGCCTCTCAAGTAGCTGGGATTACAGGTGTCCACAACAGCTAATTTTTTTTGGTTGTAGTTGTCATTGTTGTTTGGTGGGCCAAGGTTGGATTTGAGCCCGCTATCTCTGGTGTATGTAGCTGGCGCCTTAGCCGCTTGAGCTACAGGCATTGAGCCCTTTTCTTTATTTTTCAATCACTGCTCTGCTTATGAAGTTTATAGGTAGTAAGTTTCTAACTATTTGCTGATAGCAATTTTAAGAGAGTTTGTAGTGAGTGTTAACCAGTTGCTGAGGGATCAACCTATGATGCCAGCTGGCTCACTTTGGTTAACAGGGAATGGCCTTGATATCCTTGCGATAGATATTAGCTGGTAGAAATTGAATCCTTGCCCTTGTCAGGCTCTGGGCTCAGTATTTACTCTAAGCTCATTCCACTCTGTGAAGTGTCACCATGCTCATTTTATGAAGCAGAAATCAGAGGCACAGAGAAGCTGTGGCACTCACACAAATCACATGACTGGCTGGTAAGCATAGGAGCAGGACCAAACCCAGGCATGGCTGGCCACAAAGCATGAGCGCTTGTGTATTAAGCTTTAGCTCTTGCTTTCTACAGAAGAAAAAAAAAGTTAAAGCACCAAAGGTCATGCTGTATAAGAGGAGAGATGGGCTTGTTCCAGCAGGTCCCCTTTGAGATAATAACTGTACCAGTAAAGCCACACTTGATTATCTAAGGACATTCTGGCCCAGCCTGGCTGGAACTAGTTAGTTCTGCTGAAACCTGCAATTCATGTAACCTGATACCTAAAATTCTTTTCCTTTTTCCTTTTCCTTTAAAGCTTCACCTCACAAGCATCCAAATGCTGTTAATCCAGAAAAATGAGATCTTATTTCAACACATATGAGTGTTTTAGTCTCTTACTTCAAAATCTTTATAGTCACCTCGAAGTCCTATTTTGTATTCTAAATGGCTGATATCCAGATTACCTAAATACATACTAAAATACATCCTGCCTGATCTTTTAGATACAAATCAGTGGTAGGATTAGAACTGGGTCAGCTTCACTGTGTTTCTGTACTATGGTTACTAGATAAAAATTTAGACCCGCCTGCCTCTTCGTTAAGTTGACCATGGCTCTGTTTTTGAACTGTATATACCCAGCAAGAGATGAGCGGCTGTCCCTTAAGAGCATCCAGTAAGGATTTGTTGAACAAATGAACAAAAGCACGTCAGGGAAGCTCCAGCACAACTGTGTACTCTAGCTGAAATGATGATCTGAAACAATCATGCCCTGTGACATGCCAGAACTCCGCAAAATCTGCTTTTTCCATTGGAGGAGATAGAAGCATCAATTGCCTTAAATCATTTTAATGTCATAAAATAGGTAAGGAAAAGAAATGTTTGCATATTCAGATGAAACTGTGAAAATGCAATTTTTTGACTTGTGCTACCAGATCAGCTCTTGCTGAAAAATGCTTTCACGGTCTCCAGTCTCCACATACTTCTCTGTGCTGTCAGGCATGGAACAACTTTTTCACGAAAATATACTTCCCAAGGAGTGTTCCCAGAAAGTCTAAAGACCTTTAAAGGAGCATCCTAAATCCTGATGCTCTGATGGTTTCCCAACTCCTACATGGCTTCCAAGTTGCCCTGTCCCTAATTTGTTCTGGTGAATTTTTGTTTGTTTTCACTCAGAGGGTTTTCTTAACTGGACTCTGTAGCTCATGTCAGCAAAGAGAGAGTCAAAAATATCCTTACTGTGTGCCAAGAAAGTGGAAACCACACACAAACAAAATAGAGCAGTTCTACGGGCTTCTAACTCCGTAGAATCAAGGCAGTCTACTTGCAGGCAAACTTTAAGATAATTCTATTCTAGGTAGAAAAAGTATTAGTTTAGTTATCTTGAGTCTTGCATATATTAACACATAAAGGACAAAATCAAAACAGGACTTGGTGGGTTTTGCTTTTGGCTGCTCCTGGTCATTTATGTGGAATATGTCTTATGAAAATAGCATTGGCAAAAATGTTCCCACAAATATGTTTTGAGAAATAAGCTATAGAATATGTACAGACTATGACACATAATTGCTATGTGGGAAAGCTGGACTCTGCCGAGAATGTTTTGCATTTACCATGTAAACGATCAGCCTGCCTCTGTCTCTTTCTCTTTGCTGCCTCCCGACTGCATCCACCTCCGCTGCCCTCCTACCGTGTGACCCTTCACTTTGGCAATGTGTTGATGGCATCCACCCACCAGGCAGATCAGTAAAAAATTAGCCCAGTGAGTCATTCATTTACTAACTTAACAATTATTTATCGAACCATTACTACGCGTGGAGGCTGCCTAGTGCTATGTCCACCGAGAACAAGGCCCTCAGTGAAGGTGCTCTGATGCCTCGTGAACCTCACTGGAAATACCCAGGATAGTACAGCGGCAGTGCAGGATCCGAGGCCCAGCGAGGGCCAGGAAGCTCTTTCTCTGTTACAAATAGGAGGACAGAGAATATAGGCCAAGACCCTAGTAAGTACTATATAAGATTTCTTAGGCCTTATCATTACACTATGTTTCTGCTTTTGTTGTTTCTTTTTCATTTTTCCCCAATAATGAACATTAAATTATGTTTCTAAAAATGGTAGAAAGAGAGTTATTGTCTTACCTTCTGTGTAGCAGGACAGGGAGCTGGATGAACTGTGTTCTGCTTTGCGGCTAGGTGTGGAGACAAGCTCCCAAGGGATCGACCAGCATGGGAGAGCTCTGAGAAGAGGCCTATAGCACTCAAGAAAGAGGGGCTCTGGGGAGCCGCCTTGGGCCTGAAAACATTTCTATAGACATGTTGGTAGAAAGGTCTGTCATTTACCTCATAGTCAGGCCTTACTTCTGAGTGTCCAAAATGTTCCTTTATAATAAACATTTGTTGTTTTTTTTTTTTTTTGAGGCAGAGCCTCAAGCTGTCACCCTGGATAGAGTGCCGTGGCATCACAGCTCAGCTCACAGCAACCTCCAATTCCTGGGCTCAAGCGAGTCTCTTGCCTCTGCCTCCCAAGTAGCTGGGACTACAGGCACCCGCCACAACGCCTGGCCATTTTTTGGTTGCAGCCATCATTG
>CAUYRH010131722.1:0-12732 GCA_963574655.1 Perodicticus potto
GCCCGGCCATTTTTTGGTTGCAGCTGTCATTGTTGTTTGGCGGGCCCAGGCTGGATTTGAACCCGCCAGCTCAGGTGTACATGGCTGGCGCCTTAGCCTGTTGAGCCACAGGCACCGAGCCTCACATTCCAGAATTTTGCAAGGTAGTTGCTTGGATCATCCATGTTAGACATGTTTACATCATCAAAACCTACTCATTTCTCAAATCAGTTTTTTGTAGGAAAGAAGAGAAAATGTGACTGTTGATTTTAAAAGGCCTCTATTTTCTGTTTTAAAAGGAGATAGGATCATATGCTGAGCAAGGAGGGTAAGGGGACTCCTGACCAGGCAGGAGACTTGAAGAGAGTAGAAATGTTTTGGAATAAGTGTGGAGGAAAATTGGAAAGGGAAGAAGCTGAGAGTAAGGGAGAACATAGCAGTCATTATAGAGCAGATAATTTGGAGGAAAAACACCAATACTATAAATTGCCATGTAAAGTTCGTAAAATTATGAATTTCACATAAACTCTAGATGTTTTGAGTAATAAATAAAAACTAAAGAAAAACAAAGGGTTCTGATTACTTGATTATCCTATTAAATTACGTAGAAGGGGACCAGTTTGCCCTGTCTGGAGCTAAGTTCGCCTCTGTATAAGGTTGAATTCTCTTGCCATTTTGTTGTTCATAATTACATTGCCTGATCTGTCAGTTAAGAGTTTTGAAAAGTAATAATGATGTGTTCCATTTGGAAAACGTGTTCCACTTGACAGTGCTTGCATGGTATATCATCTCTTTGATCTCATCTGTTGTTGATCTTTGATTGGCATATGCTGTATTTCAATGAAGTTACTAGACCTACTTCACTCTTTGGACGAAGACTCATATAAATCTCATATAAATGCAAATTGAAAGTTATCTCTGATGACTGTAAGACAAAAAGAATAAGGCCGAAAGAAATTAATAAACCCCAAAAGGCTGGAAATTCCTGAAAAATTACAACTATTTACGAAATAGTCGGTTAGAAAAATGATATATGGATTAAAGAATAGAGCAATGGAAAGTACTTGTGTATCAGTGAGAAAAATTCACTATGAATTGGTCTCTGTACTTCTGAGCTAAGCAATCTCACTTGAATAATTTTTCCTTCAAACTGAAAATGTAAAAGCAAACATTTTAAAAGCTATATATTTTCTCTAGAAATAACAGATAAAAAGGCTTAACTCTAAGTCTCTATCAGCAGCGCCTGTGGCTCAGTGAGTAGAGTGCTGCCCCATATACTGAGGGTGGCCCGTTCAAACCCAGCCCCGGCCAAACTGCAACCAAAAAATAGACGGGTGTTGGAGGGCACCCGTAGTCCCAGCTACTCAGGAGGCTGAGGCATGAGAATTGCCTAAGCCCAAGAACTGGAGGTTGCTGTGAGCTGTGACAGTACAGCACTCTACAGAGGGGGACAAAATGAGATTCTGTCTCTAAAAAACAAAACAAACAAACAAACCATAAGTCTCTGTCAATCTGCTCTGCCCAATCTAGCAACTTCAGTTTATGGATGAGTCTGTTGTCTGTATATGTTAGAATAGAATAGATAGTCTATTCCAACATCAAGAACTTAGGTAAATTTCAAAGCTAATCGTCAGGCTTTCTTAATTATTTTTTTAAAGGATTCAAGATAGTAATTAAGAATAGAGATATTCCAGCCTGAGCAAGAGTGAGATCCAGTCTCTACTAAAAATATAAAAACTATGGTGGTGACTGTGGCTCAAAGGAGTAGGGTGCCAGCCCCATATGCCAGAGGTGGCGGGTTCAAACCCAGCCCTGGCCCAAAACTGCAAAAATAAAATAAAATAAAAAATAACCAGGTGTTGTGGTGGACTACTATAGTTCCCGGAATTTGGGAGGCTGAGGCAAGAGGATAGCTTAAGCCCAAGAGTGTGAGGGTGCTGTGAGTTATAACACCACGGCATTCTACCCAAGGAGATAGAGTGAGACTCCATTTCAAAAAAATAAAAAAAACATTAAAAAAGGATAACGTTTTGATTTCTTCGAATGAAAACTCTTTTAACATTCTAGTTTCGGGTAAGGTAGCTATTGCCTAAGTAAACATGTATTGTGTGGGTGGTAGTGGGGATCTTCCTGAATGTAGGAAAATGATTCAAAATATGTTTAACTCTACAGGACTGTAGCACTCCTTCTTAGAGTTTTTCAGGGCACTGACAAGAACAAGAATAATATCTGCTTAAAAATTTGGGAAATAACATTTTAATGACACTTCTAACCCTTTGGACATCCTGTGCATGGCTGTCTCAAACCAAACTTTTGAGGCATTTTGAATTTTACAAGGAACACCTTGTATCTACCACTGTTTTTTCCATTTATTGAATAGTCAATACTTGAAGTAAAATATTGGATCATTGCAACTATCCAGCCTAAGCTAATTTACTGTGTAAGAATTAATGCACTGTGTAATGAAGCCATTATTGATAAATTATAAACATACTTAATTGCTTAAGGGTACAAAATTTACAAATGAGTGGCTATTCTGGGGCGTGTTTGAACGGATGAGCAGGGCATTTACAATGTCCTTTTAAATCAGCATAAATTCATTCATTCGTTTCTTGTATTTCTTTTTTAAAATATGGCTTAAGGTTTCAGAGATTAAATTGAATAGGTAGTCTATGTCTACTATTAGAATAGTCACCCCTTTGAGCTTCCTTTATTTATACCCTAACTATTATGGATACAGGCAGTCCTTCAGTTACCAAACATCCAAGTGATGTATGACTCACACTTACAAATGGGAAGCTATTACAGGTAATAGGTAAATGTCTATGTTCCCAACTTACATACAAATTCAGCTTAAGAACAAATCTACAGAATCTGTCTCATTCATAATCTAGGGACTGCTGTACATATTTTCCACTTTAGAAAACAAATGTTATACCTGCAAATACATGACTATTTATACAAAATTGCTGCTATCAAATTATGTGTGAATTTATCATCAGGAAAGTTAATAGTTGACCTTTTCTCTTTTGTCTTAGCTTCTATACTGAAATTGGACTCAACATTCACAAAATTAGATTCAAACAACGTTATCAAGGTTATCCTTTGTGGTAGGAATTGTGCAAGTAAATAATTTAATCTCCTAATGTTTTATGTGGCATTAGTATGACTTTTTTAGAAATATACTATTTCAGAAAAGATAGAATATTAGGTAATACTTATAGTCATATAGGTAAAAAATTGGAGCAATTACTAGCTATGAACACAAGTCTTTTGATTCTTTTCAAATTTCAATTGCTTCTGTGCTCAAAATTACCTGATTTGAGCAGTGCCATTTCTTGCAAACACTGGTACATGGACTTTTGGTTTTTCACTTCAAATCACTATGGAATTCAGAACAATGAAGTCCTGGTATACTGTTAACTTGTGTAGTGTTGGTGAACAAAAAGCCACACACACCAATGAGAATATCTGGCCTGTACCTCCAGCTGGGGGACCCAAGAATGGGATTTTGGAAATCCTTCACTGACAGAAGGATTTGTTTTACAAACAAAAATACCCAGAAAATTGAGATCAATCCTGAAAAACAATAACCTAGAAATCAAAAAAATACTGAGTGAGGAAAAGTGAGAATTAGATCTTATCAAATTATACATACATGAGAGAAAGTGAGTTCAGGTCTGTGGTCATAAATTTAAAACATGTAATTATGACAAATTTTATCAACAATAATAATGAGGCCCATCAGATAGATACAAGTGTTTGAATTATTGATTTCCAAGTGACATTTGTCATTTAATTATCCAATTAATTTTATTTTGGATACTCAATGAGCAAGTGTGTTTATATAACACATTTGATTGTGTGAATTCCTCTTATTTAAATTTTTCTTGGAAGTTCAATTCAAGATTTTGCACAACCTTGGACTTAGTTCAGTAATACAAGAGAACTGGGAGTCTTGGAGGTCAATTTACCTGCCAATAACCCAAAGAAGTGCTATTTGGCCTGAATTTCACCATAGTGACTTACTCTCCTGATGTTTTCCCCACAGGCAGCCCTGACTCTGCAGAATGAAAGCATTCATTCATTCTCATAATTCACTTTCTTCTTTGACCATCAAAAAATAACTGCACGTCCGCTCACATCACCATTGATTTTTCCATTATAGGAGCAGCAGAAAAGAGTTCTAAACACGGTGCTGAAGACAAGACTCAGACCATTATTACAGCCATGAAAGAAAGAATGAAGATCAGGGAGAAAAATAGGCCAGAGGTATTTGAAGTAATTCAGGAAATGTTTCAGATTTCTAAAGAAGATTTTGTGCAATACACAAAGGCAGCCAAACAGAGTGTACTGGATGGGACATCGAAGTGGTCAGCAAAAATAACCATTACAGGTAAAAATAAGCCTACTTTAAATTGTTATTCTACTTGAAGACTTGGAGACTCTTAAAGTCACCGCTAATAATTATTATAGGTAAAAGTAATAGAATTATCTTCTATCTTGTTAATATTGATAGGTCTAGGTGATATTTCCAATCCAATATTTTCTAAAATATTGGCTCTTTCTGATTTTGAGTATATTCACCAAGATTCTGCAGTGTAGAAGAGATTAGGTTTGTGGCTGCCTGCCACAGACAAATTACAAGAGTAGGTAATAATCTCTTCCGTCAGTTTTTTAAAATGAGAAGACTCATTTTTTCACTCTTCATTCACTATCCCTTATCCATTTGATCCTTGAGTCAAGGAAATTTGAGTTTAGTGATATGTAGTAATTTGAGCTTCTGAATTTGCTTGGGATATTAACAGCAAGTGACTATATATCATGTTCACATTCACCAAGTCTCTTGTCTTACTCATTTTGGGTCTACAAGGTAAATAAAGATTTTTTTTGTAGAGTTGATTAATACAGAAGTGAACTTGAAAATAAATACGTCAGTTTGGATCTTAGACCTTTGGATAATGCTGGGTAGCTTTTGTTTATTGTATATATTCCTCCTCATTCCTTTATACATGTATACAATAATGACTATGAGTGTGTAGCTACTATTATATATATACATATATATACAGTGTTTGTGTGTATATATAGCTACTGTTTATTAGAGGCAAAAACAAATATTAGTTAAAGGAAGACTGTAGTGTTCAGTGTATTTATTCTATTATTAAACACTTTTTAAAAAGTCCTGCTTATCATAAGAATTAAAACAGCTCAACACCTGTATCTCAGCAGCTGGGGCACTGGCCACATACACCAGGGCTGGTGGGTTCAAACCCAACCTGGGCCTGCCAGACAATAATGATAACTGCAACTAAAAAAATAGCCAGGTGTTTTGGCAAGCGCCTATAGTCCCAGCTATTTGGGAGGCTGAGTCAAGAGATTCACTTAAACCCAAGAGGTTGATGTTGCTGTGAGCTGTGACGCCACAACACTCTACTGAGGGCAACATAGTGAGACTCTGTTCAAAATAAAACAAAATAGAATGAAAGCAATGGGATGTATCTGCAAATCCAGGGAAGAAACGATAGAAAATATTTCCTTCATTATTATTATATTAAAATGTTTATTTTGATTTATTTCAGTGGTTTCTGCACAAGGCTTACAGGCAAAAGACAAAACAGGGTCTAGTGACCCATATGTTACGGTTCAAGTTGGAAAGAACAAAAGAAGGACTAAAACCATTTTTGGAAACTTGAATCCAATATGGGATGAGAAGTTTTATTTGTGAGTATATAATGTGAAACTATTACAAATAGTTAAATGCTCCCTTAATAATCTTAATTATTTTTATGAGATTAAAATTACTTATGAGATTATTAATCATCTATTTTTTTTTTTCATTTTTGGAAGCAAGTGAGTAAGAATATTCAAACCCCCAAAAGGTGGCACAATTGGGGGAACTTTGTAGGAGGTAAAAAAATGTTTCCTGACATGGTCTGTGACTTGGGATGACCCAACATAGCGAGAAATGTACAGGCTTGATTCAGCAATATAATTACATCTGAAGGTTTGTAATGAAAGATAATGGAAAGACTTCAAATATCATCTGGTCCCTCACTTGGGTTAGAGCCACACTTGCACTAGCCTAAACTGGTGAGGTGGTTGATAACTTTTATAACCTCTAATTTTTTATAAAGGCATTTATTTTTAAACCTCTTATTTCTTTCACCAAAGAACACTAACTTTTTTCTCATCAAGGTTTTCTTTTTTCTTTTTTACTACTCCTCTCATAGAGAGACAAAAAAAAAAAAGACTTTCAATTACCCTTTGGTGGAAATGAAAAACTCTACGTGAATTTAAAGTCAGTCCTTTTTCTTGAGTCTTCTCTTTGCAAATAGTTTAAATGTCAATCTCATTAACATGTTAAGTAAGTAAACCCAGAACATCCAGCTTATTTGAGAATGGGATCAATAGTGTATAAATAGAGTTTCTTGCATAGATGGGCTGATAAAAGAAGTATTAATAAAATAGGTTTGGGACATCGGTTGAGGCCACATAACAGGGGACTATAGAATGAGTTAAGGTGTTTGGGTGGCATCTCCCTTCCACCTCATGAGAGAGACTAATCTCTGTTTGTTAACAGAGGACAAGAAGTCAGTTGGTAGTCACAAATATACGTTCCTCCTGGGGTCAAGCAAATGAATAAAGCAAGGTAAGGGCAAGCCAGGGAAGGGATGGAGACCTCAGCAAACAGGGCAACAAGTGACGCTCCGAAGAGGAACAGCTTCCTTTGCTGGCCAATCATGAAGACACAATGAAGCTGGGGCTTCCAGTTTCTGGAGAAGCTGGAAATGAGAAAGTTTAAAGACAGCTTTCTTGAAGTATTATAATCATAACATAAAATCTACATTCTGACAGTTTATAGTTCCCTCTATGAAATCATCACCATAAGGTAAAGAACACATCCTCAATCCCCCAACAGGTCATAATGTCCCCATGGAAAGTCATTCCTCCTGACTTTCCCCCTGCCAAGGCCATCACTGATGTGCTTCTGATACTGGAGAATACTTTTCATTTTTCTTTTTCTAGAATGTTATGTAAATAGAATCATGTAGTAGGTTCTCTTCTTTTGTTCTCTCCTTTCCATTTATTACACATAATTGTTCTGAGCTCATCCAAGTGGTAGAGTATACCAATAATTTATTTCTGGGTAGCATTCCATTATGTTACTATGTCACAGTTTTTTTGTTTTTTCTTTTTAATTTTTTTTTTTTGCAGTGTTTGGCTGGGGCTGGGTTAGAACCCACCACCTCTGGCATATGGGGCCACTGCCCCACTCCTTTGAGCCACAGGCACCGCCCTCTTTAATTTTTTTTATTAAATCATAACTGTATACATTAATGCATTTATGGGGTACAATGTGCTGATTTTATATACTATTTGGAATGCTCACATCAAACTGGTTAACATAGTCTTCACCTTACTTACTTAATTTTTGTGTTAAGACATTTATACTCTACACTTAATAGATTTGACATGTACCCTTGCAATATGCACCATAGATGTGGTCCCACCACTTACCTCCCCTCCTTCCCCCCTTCATCCTGGGCTATAGTTGTGTTTTATTTTTCTGTATCACAGTTTTTAATGTGTTCACTTCATGATGGATATTTGGATTGTTTCCAGTTTGAGGTTACTGAAAACAAAGTGACCTATACAGGGTGTTCATAAAGTTTGTGTGCAACTTAAGAGCACACTACTTCATAGACACCCTGTATAGACATCCTGTATATTAAATGAGTGATTAATATTAAAAGTAACATTCACATTAAAAGTAGCATTTGTATATAGATATGTGTAAGAACATATTTTTTCTCTTGAATAAATGCCTAGAAGTGGAATAACCAGATCATATATTGGGAGAATGTTTAATACTTAAGATTTGTTGCCCAAGTGGTTATACCATTTTATATTTCTACCACAGTCTATGGGAGGTCCAGGTCAAGCATATATTTCCAATACAGGCGGTTCCCAACTTCACAGGGGTTTGATGTAATGAGTTTTTGACTTTAAGATGGGTTTGAAGAGATACAACTCCATTGTAAACTGAGGGGTCATTACACCTCATAATGGGGTTGGGGTTAATATCAAATGCCTATCACTTTTGTTCCATCGTAAGTTGAAAAATTGTTAAGTCCAACCGTCATAAGTTGGGGGCCATCTGCCATGTTGCTGGTGTTAAGTGCATTTCTGACTTATGTATTTTCACTTTATGATGGTTTTATCAGGATGTAACCCCATCGTAATTTGAAGAGCATCTGTACGTGGTAAGGTCAGCCTTTTAAATTTTAGCCATTCTAATTAGTTTGTGATAGTGGTTGTATTTTGTAATCCCTAAAGACTATAATTTTGAGTATCTTATGTGTGCTTATGTACTAACCATGTATCTACTTCAGCTAAGTGTCTGTTCAACTATTTTACTCACTTGTATTATTTATGTATTTTATATTTTTAGAAGTTTTGTGGTTGGGTTTTATATTTAGTTCTACAATACATTCTGAGGTAATTTTTTTAGTATGGCCTAAGCTATAAACCCACACACTTTTTTCATATCAATATATAATTGTTTCTGTGACTTTTTTTAAAACAACTATTTTTTTCTCTACTAAATTGCTTTTGTACTGTGGATAGAATTTAGTTCTCCACATATGTGTGGCTATATTTCTGGAATGTTCATTCTGTTCTATTGATCTATTTATCTGTGTTCTGATACTACACTGTCTTAGTTATTGGAGCTTAATGATGAGTCTTAAAATAAGGTAGAACCTGTTTTCTTTCATTTTCAGAGTTATTTTGAGTCTTTTAGGACCGATCAATTATTTTCACATTAATTTTAGAATCAGTTTGTTACAAAACAAAAACTGAATGACACCTGACAGAATTTTGATTGGCTTCTATCACTGGCTAAGATTTCTGGTATGATATGAAATGGGAGTAGTAAGAGCAGACAGACGTCTTAGCCTTATTCTCAATTGTAAGTGTAAAACATTCCTTTCTTAATTTACTATGATATTAGCTGTAGCTTTATTGTGGATGCCATTTATTCAGTGAAGAAAGCTGTCTTCTACTCCTAGTATGGTGAGAGTTTTAGTTGGAAAAAGATGTTAGATTCTGTGGCATTCTTTTTCTGCATCTATTGAGATGATCATATGATTTTGATTTCATCATTTTAAAATAAATTTACTCTAGTGATATTGCTCCATTGTCTTTGTGTTTGCATTGTTTCCTCATTTTTGGTAAGTTTGTCATCCTCATTTTTGTTCCTCTGTATAAAACATGTCTCCCCCTCTCCCGCAACTGCTGTTAAGATTTTATTTTCTACTTATTTGCCAGTTTGATTGTGATTTGACATGGTATAATTTTCTCCCTTTTTCTGGCATGCAGTTTTCTTTCAAATTTGGAAAATTTTGGATACTATTCCTTCAATAGCTGTATGCCCTCTGCCCCCTTAAAATAAATTTGGATAGTCTACTTGTAAATATATTAGGCCTCTGAATTCATCTCACAGCTCACTCATGATCTGTTTATTTTCTTAATTTCTTTTTTCCCCCTCTTTCTCTTTTTTTGATGTGTTTCACTTTGGATTATTTCTATTGTTATGTGTTTAAATTCACTAATCTTTTCTTCTATCATATCTAATTTACCAAAATCCAAGCCACTATATTTTTCATATTAGATATCTTATTTTCCATATTAAGAAATTCAAATTAGGCCTTTGCATTTTCCCTTTCTCTACTTAACTTTTGAACTGTCATTCAAAAGCCCATCAGGATGGCTAAATAGTAGAAAGGAGAGCTTTATTGGTGATACCAGTTTGCAAACTAGGAAGAGACAGTCTTCGGCATGCAGAAGATAGTCTGTCTTAGAAGAGGGAAAGGGAAGATTGGTTGTTATACCTCACAAGGTCTCTGTCACATAAGGGAGTCATCTATTTAGCAGGTTTAGATAAAAAGCTATCTATGAGGGAAATTTATGAGGGAGCATTTATAAGCATGTATGTAATATACACCTTGCGTTCACTTTGAGGCAGGGTGTTAGCATTAAAATTAGGTGGAATTTAGCCCTTTATAGCAAAAGGTGAAGTAGAAGACAAAAAAAGAGTTTATGCTGGGTCTGTATAAGCTGGGTGAAACTGGCTTGAGGTCTACAGTTGCTTATCAGGAAAGAATGTTTATAAAACCAATCTTCTATCCAATCAGGTTTGTCATGGTCTGGGTTATAAATCAGGGTTAGGAAGTGTCTAACAATTTGCCTGATAGTTTCTACTGTTAGGGCTTTTAGTAGGAGTGCGATTTCTTTTGTAGCTTTAGGAATTTAAGAAGTTCCCTGTCCTATGATCCCTGAACTCTCCACCTCGAGGTAACTTTTGTTTTCTCAACCTTAAGGCTCATCTTAGTTGATGAAAGAGCGTCTTGGTCTCGCAGATCACAAAGCACTTGCTATATGGCAGTACTTATAGTAACTGTTTTGTTGTCCTTGACTCTGAATTCTAACATCTGTGTCCATTCTTGGTCAGGTTTCTTTGATAGATTTTATCACCAATGCACATCAGATTTTATATGCATAAAAAATACATGCAATTGGTAATTTCAGATTGAATTCAAGGAATTGCAAATAATATTTTGTTGGTTGGATATTTTCATGTCCTGTAAATATTCTTTAAGCGTCACTCTGGACATAGTTAAATTATATGGAAAAACATTTTTGGTTCTTTGGATCTTGCTTTTAAAATCTGTTAAATGAAAATGAAACATCAAGCCTGTAATTCTAGCTCTTTGGGAAGCCAAGGTAAATGGATTGCCTGAACTCACGAGTTTGAGACCAGGCTGAGATGGAGTGAGACTCCGTCTCTATAACTAGCTGGGCATTATGGCGGGTGCTTGTAGTCCCAGCTACTTGGAAGGTGGAGGCAAGAGGATGGCTTGTTTGAGGTTTCTGCAAGCTATGAGTAGATGCCACGACACTCTACTGAGGGTGACAGAGTGAAACTCTTCCTCAAAAAAAGAAAAAAAAAAGAGAAAAGAAAATGAGATAGTGCTCAGTTTCAGGCTAATTATTTCCCAACATGAGGCAAGACTTCAGTGTAGTCTTCCTACTCACTTGTGAATTATGAGGTTTTCTAATCTGCCAGTGGAAATTAGCACAATTTGGAGCCCTGGGTGAGTGCTAGACACTATTACATCTAAATATTTAGATGGTGCTTGACCTAGCTTTGAGTAGTTTTCATACATGCATGCATTTACATTACTCAACTGATTTCTCAAGAGGAACCCTCTACAGCAGGGGTCCTCAAACTACAGCCCGCGGGCCACATGAGGCCCGCCAAGGACATTTATCTGGCCCTCCGAGTGTTTTTGCCTCCACTGCCTGTCTTGTTTAGCAGCAGACTCATCCCGGGCCTGCAAAATCTGTTAGCGGAAAAACGATTGGATGCCATTGGAAAAACCATTGGAAAAACATGTGTGGATTCACTGGAAAAGTTGCAAAAGGAGTTCCAATTTAGTTAAAGAGCTTCATCTCCATGAACAGGACATACAGCTTTTCCACAACCCATTTTCTATTGACATTGAAAATGTGGAGGTCAGTCCCTGAAGTCGCCGCCCCGGCCGCCCCTCTGCCAGCTGCTTCAGCACCACCTCGGGCTGCTGTCTCTGGCAGATGGGAGCCAGGTGCTGACGGGTGCGGTGAGGGCGGCTGAGCGCTCCTGTGGCTGCGGCTCCAGCTCTGCCCCTGCAGCAGCTTTCCAGCTTCTCCATGGGGCTGGCCTGCAGCGCCCGGATGCTCTAAGAAGGTTTGCACTGTTGCTCGGAGGACACACGCAGTGGGATTCAGAATTCCTGGAGAATTGCCTTTGTGAGAAGCTGGAAGTATTTCTTTAAATTCCATCTCTTAGTTTTTCAAAGAAACATCAAGAAACCATGAACAACATTAGTAATGAAGAATTTGACTGCCACTTGATTGATGAAGGTTTTACTGCCAAGGACATTCTGGACCAAAAAAATCAATGAAGTTTCCTCTTCTGATGATAAGGATGCCTTCTATGTAGCAGACCTCAGAGATGTTCTGAAGAAACACAGAAGATGGCTAAAAGCTCTTCCTCACGTCACTCCATTTTATGCAGTCAAATGTAATGACAGTCAAACACAATGAGCCATTGTGAAGACCCTCACTGCAATTGGGACAGGATTTGACTGTGCTAGCAAGACTGAAATGCAATTGGTGCAAAGTCTCAGGGTGCCTCCAGAGAGGATTATCTATGCAAATCCTATGGAAGTGTCTCAAATTAAGTGCGCTGCCAATAATGGGGTCCAGATGATGACTTTTGACAGTGAAGTCGAGTTGATGAAAGTTGCCAGAGCACATCCAAAGGCCAAGTTGGTTTTGAGGATTGCCACCAATGATTCCAAAGCAATCTGTCGACCCAGTGATGAATTTGGTGCCACCCTCAAAACCAGAAGACTTCTTTTGGAACGGGCAAAAGAGCTAAATATGGGTGTCAGCTTCCACGTTGTAAGTGGCTGTACCGATCCTGAGAACTTCATGCAGGCAATCTTCTGATGCTCGCTGTGTCTTTGACATGGGAGCTGAGGTTGGTTTCAGCATGTACCTCCTTGATATTGGTGGCGGCTTTCCTGAATCTGAGGATGTGAAGCTTAGATTTGAAGAGATCACTGGTGTAATCAACCCAGCATTGGACAAGTACTTTCCATCGGACTCTGGAGTGAGAATCATAGCTGAGCCAGGCAGATATTA
>CAUYRH010131736.1:0-29092 GCA_963574655.1 Perodicticus potto
TCAATGTGTCAAAATCTTTGGTCATTTGGTCTTTGAATTCCTTGACTTTTTGAGACAATTTTTGAAATGCACCCTGAATTTCTAAATCCAACTTTTCCTCTATTTTATTAATCTTGTTTGCAATCCAAATTCTGAATTCGATTTCTGACATCTCTGCCATCTGTTTATGCATAGGATCATCATTTGTGTCTGCCAAATTGTTCTTTGCGGGGGTTGATCTACTCTGGTTTTCATGTTTCCAGAGCTTTTCTGTTGATTCTGCTCCATGATTAATTTTACACCTGGATGAGTAGATAAGGACAAGTTGCGCTGGGGGTTCTAGGAGCAGTGATTGACCAGTCCTTTGTTTGAAAGCTGGCACTGGTGTCTGTACCTTTCCACCTAGAATTTTGCTATGGACCCATACAGTGCTACTCCTTGCAAAACTGGGGACCTTCTTGGTGTGGTGGGGTTAAGTGGCTCTGTCTTATTTTCAGCTGGTCTTTGTCTTAGCCTAGAGAATCAGTTACTCTGGATTGAAATCTGAGCTGTGGAGAAATACCAGCAGTTAAGTCACCACACCCCCACAGGTAACAATTGGAAAAGTAAAATCAAACCTTCCCACTACCACACACCCAGGATAACACTTTGGAAAGTCCTCGGGTGATTGGCCTAGTTGAAGATGTCCCAATCAATTGTTCCAGCCAGCACTGGTCTCAAATGGAAGAGTTAAAAAGTCTCTGGCAACAAGATAGCAGGGATTTGCTGGATGCTCTAGTATAACTCGCTCCCATGCTCAGTGAGTTCAGGAGGGCCCCCCTAACAAGTAGATTAGTCTGGGAAGGTTGATGCCTTCTTCCCCACCTTGCCCTTCTGTCACACCCAGTCGGTGGTAACCCCACAGGGCTGTGATCCAGTTTCCTTCAATGAGCAGATGCTCCAGAGGTTTGCACCTGCCTGGGTCACAGGAAGGTCTGTGGTTCCTCAGCCAGTCCGCCACTCCCTGTCACTGTTTGGCAGTGGGAGGTGAGGCCTGACAACCTGGGTACTTGATAGGGGTTGGGGCGATTCACTCAGTTCTGGCCCTGTCCCTGATTGATGTTGCTGATAGAGTAGAACAAGTTCACAGAATTTGTTTCTTTCACGGCTATTTTCCCCTGATCAGACGTTGGGCTGCAAATAGGTCTGACTCAGTCTGTGAGTTCCAGCCCTTTGTCTCAGCCTTCATTCCCTGAGGGCCAGGTGTGTGTGAAGCTAAGTTAAGCAGCCTCCGCCCTGGGAGTAATCCCCGTGTCCCTGGCCAGTACTGCCTCAGGCATATCCTTCACATGCCTTGGTTGCCGGTCCGCTCTGCTGCTGGTGGCTGCCACTGGAGAAGCTGCCTGGCTTCCCCTGGCCACCATGCCTCAGGGGACCACCTCTTCAGTTTGGCCTCCTTTCAGCTCACTTTCCTCTCACCACTCCCGAGCTGGAAAATCAGCACAGATCAGCAATAGTCCACGCCCTGTCCACAACCCTCGAGAAAATGTCCAAGAATCTGGACTCTGTGAGGGACAGGCCTCCAGACCTCGGGGTGAGAGGGCTGTGCCAGTAGTTCAAACTTGCAGGTAGAGAATATATACAGTTTTATGCCTGGTGGGAGAGTGCTTTGGCACCATAGTAGGGGAAGGAGGTCTGGTTTTTAGAGGGTTTCCTGTGGGGTAGAGTGGGAGGACATCTGAACTCTGCTCACTTGTTTGTATGGAGGTATGTAGTATACTGTGAGCCGCTATCATGGGGGAGGGGCTCCCGTCCACTTGGTGATGTGCTCTGTACCTTTTTGTTTGTGTCCTTGGGGTTGCAGGTCACCCCAGCAGGGCTGATGTGCGTTCTTCAACCTTCTCTTTTGGCTCAGATCCAAACCATTGGCTGTCTTGCTAAATTTCTGTCCTTTAACTCTCCTTCTGGATGGGATCCTCTGTGGAAAGCTGGCTACAGACCTCCATCTTGGCTCGAATTCCTTGAATTCTTGAGACAACTTTTGAAATGCTCCTTGAATTTCTAATTCCAACTTTTCCTCTATTTTATTGATCTTATTTGTAATCCAAATTCTGAATTTGGTTTCTGACATCTTGGCCATCTGTTTATGCCTGGGATATTCAGTTCTGTTCACCAAATTGTTCCTTTTGTGGGTTGATCTCTGGTTATTCATGTTACCAGAGCTTTTTTGCTGATTCCGCCCCATGATTTTTTTTACACCATTTGGCTGGATGAGCAGATAAGGATAAGTTGGTTTGGGTGCTCCAGGAGTAGTGATTGGCCAGTCCTTGCCCAAAATCTGGGACTGGTGTTTGTACCTTTTCTCCTAGAGCTTTGTCAAGGACCTGCACATTGCTATGGACTGAGAAACTGGGGATCTTCTTGGTGTGGTGTGGCTAAGTGGCTCTGTCTTATTTTTAGCTGGTCTCTGTGTTACCCTAGTGAATCAGTTACTCTGGGTTGAAGTCTCAGCTGTGGAGAAATAACAGCAATTGAGTCACCCTGCCCCCCACAACAATTGGAAAAGAAAAATCAAACCTTTCCACAACCACAGACTCAGGGTACCACTTTGGATAGTCCTCAGGTGATTGACCCAGTTCAAGGGGTCCAAATCAATTGTCTCATCGGCACCAGTCTCAGGTGGGGGAGTTCAAAAGGTCCCTGGCAACTAGATAGCAAGTGTCTCCTGGAAGCTCAAGTATGAGTTCCAGTGCTCTGTGAAGTCAGAAGGACCCACTCAGCAAATAAGTGAGTCTGGGAAGGTTGATGTCTCCTTCCCCACCTTGTAGCTCTGTCACACCCAGCCACTGATAACCCTGCAGGGCTGTGACCCAGTAATGGGGGCTGGGGTATTTCACTCAGTTCCAGCCCTGCCTCTTCTTGATATTGCTGACAGAACAGAACAACTTCACAGAATTTGTTTCTGTCCTGGTTATATTCTCCTGTGGATGAGATGCTGTTTGAGCAACTCTGCTCTGTCTGTGCCACTGCTCAGTCTTGGCTGCAGTTCCTGTTATGGAAGACATGGACAGAACAGACACTTAGCTGTCAGTTCCAGCCACTGCCTGCCTGCCTTTGTCTCAGCTTTGTTCCCCCGAGGGCCAGGTGCATCTGACGCTCAGTGAAGCAGTCCTCTGGGTCAACCCCACCCTGGGAATCTGCTGTCTCTGCCCAGGTGTATTCTAGTCCCCAAGCCCTGCGCAGGCTGTTACTGCTTCAGGCATATCCTTTACTCACGGGGCCTGCGTTTCTGTCCCAGATCTGTTCCGCCAGTGGCTGCTACTGGAGAAGATGCTTGGCTTCCTCTGGTTGCCCAGAGAGACTGGGAGTGTCCTTTCAAAATATCCCCAGGGGTATGAGCCCCATTGTTCCAGCTGCTGTGGCTGCCGCTCTGTGCCTTGGGGCACTGCCACTCCTGTATTCCTTCTCAGCTGAGGTCCTCTCCCAGCTGACCATCCTTTCCTCTCTTCGGTGCCAGAGGATCAGCACAGGTCAGCAATAGCCCATGCCTCATACACACCCCTCGAAAAAATGCCCAAGAATCTGGACTCCATGGGGGATAGGCTTCCAGACCTCAGGGTGAATGTAGAAGGGAGTGCTGGGAGTTCAAAATTGTAGGTAGAGAATATGTACAGTTTTATATAGTTTATGCCTGGCAGGAGAGTGCCATGGCACCCTAGAAGGGGAAGGAGGTCTGGTTTTTAGAGGGCCTCTCTCATGGGATATAATGGGCAGATATTTAAAGTCTGCTCGCTTGTTTGTATGGAGTGTACTACAAGCCATTCTCACAGGAGAGGGGACTCCTGTTTGCTTGGTGATGGATTTTGTACCTTTTGTTTGTATCCTTGGGGTCCCAGCTTGCCTGAGCAGGGTTGATATGTGTTCTTCAACCTTCTCTCTTAGCTCAGACCCGAACCATTGGCTTTCATGCTAAACTTCTGTCCTTCTACTCTCCTTCTGGACGGGAGCCTCTGTGGAAAGCTGGCTCCAGTTGGCCATCTTGCCCCCACTTCTGATAGGATTTTTAATATTTAAAACATTTGTCATAGAATTTAAAAGGGGGACTTTCTGACATATCATTATTATAGGAAAACAGTGTAAAAGTTAGATGGCTTAAACATGATTCCAGTAAGAGAAACCAAGAGCAGCTGGATATTAACATGTTAATATCATATGTTTCATACTATGAAAGAAATTCAGCCTCATGATGATTATTACCCTATGAAGAAATGTGGCACAGCTAATGATATTGTTACTTGGTGCCTTATACCTGAAAGCAATCAGCAACATTGGACCCAGAGCCCTGTTGTTGGCCCATGCGTAATGTAAGTACTATTTATCTTTTTTCCTAAGTTCCTGTGGATCCTTCTACTTATGCAACATTCTATCTTGCTAATCCCAGATGTAGCCCTAGAATCTTTGTTAACATAGTATTCTAGTAAGTTAATGATAATTCTTTGGTATTGGCTCAAAATTAAACCTATATGTGATCCATAGTCTACTTAAATCACCCAAATCAGTTTTCTTCTCTTTTTCTATAGATCAATGGACTTTCATCTTACTGTCGTCTGAGACTGGGGGTGGGAGTGGAGCTCCACAAGGAGAAACAAATGTTCTTAATTAATATCATTTCTAAGGACAAAGACATGGGTATATTAAAATGTTTAAAAGACATTTCCTTAGACCAGCTACCTGCTGGAAAACTCAAATTTTGGGTAAGGATGGTTAGATGGCTGGATAGATTCACTCAAATTGGTGTGGATCAAATAAGCAAGAGAGTGAGCTACTGATTAAAATGTTATACCTAATGATTTATCAACAGTTTTTCTGTCAACTAAGGACAGAGGAGGTCAAGCGAAATTCCTTTGCACCCATCTTTGACTAGCATGCAGTTAGAATTTGAGATAGGATGGAATATACTCATTAGTAGATTGGTTAGTTGGCTAGGACTTTATATAACTACATTAGCAATTAGAAAGACTGTGTTGCTATTGAGAACATGCCTGCTGTTCTCAAATATAAGAGAAATGTAGGAAACAATAAAAGTATTGCTACAACTGTCTTTAACCTGTTGGCAAAACTGGATTTTGCCAAATATTCAGTAAGTACACAGTGATTTAAAGTAATTTGCCAAGACTCGAAGGCTACTTTACAATGCATGTGTCTCAGTGTATTAGGGTTGATGTTACAGTAGAATATCATTACAGTATCACATTTCTGGGTATATATGTGGAGCATATGTTGTGTAACAAATGCTTTGTAAGGGAGAAGCTTAAAGTAAATCATGTCGTTGTAAGTATATTTTAAATTAAACTTCAGGCAAAATATTTGGAAGAAAACTTCAGCTAAATTTTTGGCCTTACACAAAACAAAATAGGCTGTGTACATCTTAAATGTTATTCATGAACTGTTGTAGGTCAGTGCCCAATGGTTCTTAAAGTATTGTATAAAAATCAACATCTTAGTTATTTTGATCGTTTTGATTTGATTTTTTGATAGAGTGAACAGCATGAGATTGAAGAAGAAAGCAGGGAGGACAGTTTACCTTAACTTTAGGGAAGGTTTTCTAATGTAAACTACATAGCATACTAATCAAAAGATTTTGAAATTCAAACAAGTATTTAGGATGAATGAGGGATAACTTCTGGAATGACAGGGTGGTGAGCTTTGTAGACCTTACGTTCAATGAAACCACCGTAAGTGATGAAAATTACTAAAAAGGAAAAATTAAAATATTTGAAAATTATTTCAAGGGCATACATTTGTAAATATACTCAGATGAAATACATTTATACTAGAAGAATAAATGAAGAAACATTTATTCAAGAAAGTAAACTCTCAGTGAGAACACTGGTAGCTAAGGCATTTGAGATCCAACTTGCTTACTCCCTTACTTCTTTACTCCTGGTCAGCCAAGAATACAAGAATCCTTCTCCCTTCATCTTCCACTTGAGAGCTGTTACGTACCCTGGGAGATACGGGGGTCACCAGAATTTCTCATCTTGACTTTCAGGTCCTTGTTGCAGAGGCTTTATTTACAGAAAGAGTGGCTGATGGGTTTGGAGTTTATTATCCTTAACCATCCTCCATTCATAGGGTAAAAGCTCTACCCCAAGCATGGCAGGCTAAGAATATTAGGCCCCTAATTGTCCTCATCCAGTCTTGGTTGTAGGGTACAGGTTACACACTGGGAGAAGAAAGCTAAGAATATCAGTGGCTGCTGCCTGTATAGTGATAAAAGAGGCAGGGGTATCATTACAAGAATTGGGTCATTGTCCCAATTCTTGGTTTTAGAGCTGTGGTGTGTATTGCCTACAGACAGAAAAGATCTTAAAAAACAGAGGGCTCCAAGTTTCTCCACAAAGTAATTGACTATTTGAAATAGAGTGTGGGAAAGATCACACCTAGATTTAAAATTTGTAGTAATATAATAATAGTATTAAAAAAGAGGAAGTGGGAATAGAGGTATAAGGCAAAACCATTTCTATAGCTTTCTGGAATTAAGTTAGTGTAATCTGAAGAACATTCTTGTATACAATAAGCAGTGCAGGAACCACTAAGACAGTAACTAAGAAAATATGGAGAAAAAATTATTGGAGAGATTAAAGTGCTAATTCAACTAATGCAAAATTGTTCATTTATTTAATGTAAAAGAAAGCAGTAAAGGTAGACAAAAAGATCAAAAAAGACATGCAATATATAGAGAAAAATATAAAAAAGTAACTGTAAACCCGAGTAATATCAATAATTTTAAATGGTAACAAAGTTTAAAAGCCAGAGTGCCATACTGCATAAAAAGCAAAGATCCAGCAATATTCTGCCTATAGGAGACATAGTATAAATCAAAGATACAAATAGTTTTAATATAAAAGGATATAAAAAGATAAATAATTCAAACAATAAACATGAGAAAGCTGGGCTGGAGGGGTGAGGAGGAGGATGGAGGGTGAAGAGAGGATGGTGATTGGTGGGAGGAAGATGGGCATTTGGTGAAAGCTTACCCAATGTACATAATGCAAGGTTATATTTCAAAATAACTAAGTAAATTTTAAATTTCTTACCATAAAAAAAAAGTAAGTGAGGTGATGGCTATGTTAATCAGTTTGATTTAAGCATTTCTCACTATATATCAAATCATCCCATTGTGCCCCATAAATGTATACAGTTATGATTTTAATTAAAAATTAACAAAAAACTTAAAAAATAAAAAAGTTCTTAGAGGTAAGGAGGGATATTTTATAATGATGAGTCAATCCATCAGAGAGATATAACAATTATAAACATGTATGCACCTTATAGCATAGCCCCCAAATATGTGAAATAAGACTTGACAGATTTGAAAAAAGAAATAGACAATTTAACAATAATATTTGGATACTTCAAGACTCCACTTTCAACAATTAATAAAACAAATAAGCAGAAGATCAAAACTATTAAGCGACTATGACAAACACATAGGTATTGAACACTCCAGCCAGCAACAACAGAGTATGTGTTCTTTGCAAGTGCATATGAAACATTCTATATTGGAGAGTAGCATAGATCAAGATAAAAAACAAACTTCAATACATTTAAAGGTATTGAAACCATACAAAATATACTCTCTGACCACTATGAATAAACTTAGAAATCAATAAAAAGCAATTTGGGAAATTCAAAAATATGTGGAAATAAATCAACATAGTTCTAAATAACTGATGGATCAAGATGAAATCACAAGGGAAATTAGAAAAGATTACAGATGGATGGAAATGATACAACATATCAAAACTTACGGGATAGAGCCAAAGCAACACTTATGAGAAAATTTACAGCTAGAAATGGCCATGTTTAAAAAGAATGATCAAATAAATTACTTAAACTTCCACCTAAAACCACTAGAAAAAGAAGAGCAAATAAAATCTAAAGCAAGTATAAGTAAGGAAATAACAAAGATTGCACTGAGAGTAAATCTTTGATTGCAAGAATCTAACAGTGCCTGAATGCAAAGGACCAATTTGCAATGTAGTGTCCAGGAGACAAAAATACATGCGATACTCAGGGGAAACACTGCTACATGGCAGCTGAGAACAGAGAGAAATGCCTCTCATGAGTTTTCAGAAAGAAGACCAACATGATATAATGAACTTTACCCTTGGCAAATCCTGTAAGGAATTAATTACATTGAATTATTTCACTTAATGCTTGTCAATATAGTCTGTGTCCCAAAACATCATTTCATTAAAATAAATGGAACTTATTTAATTAAGATAAATGGGTCATTAGGGTGACCATATAATTTATCATTCAAATGATGAAGTATTTTTGAGAGTAAAAGGAGAAGGCTATTATCCACTTACACCCAGCCCAGCCCACAGGTGTAAACCAAGCCTGTCTAAGGCAAAACAGAAGTAAGGTTCACCTGATATAAACTCAGGGTATGCAGTTCTTTGTGTACCCAGAAGGTCTGTATACCACCCTAGCTGTGAATGTCTACCCATCTTCCCAGGCAAAGTTTCTGTGGAGCCATCCAGGTATATTGAGGTCTCAGAGATCTGGAACACATATGATCTTAATATATAATTTTTTCTCATCTATCCCAAACCTTCATTTTTTATTGTCCTTTCATATCATCTAGCCTCAACCTTAATAACATTGGATGTTTTTAATAACTTTGACTGTTTAGCCCTGAAATGTGTGGATGAAAATAGATGTACGGAGCAAGGTTCTTTATTTACGTCATTTGTACACTGACTTGCCTTGTATTGCTATTAAAAAAACAAAACAATACAAAATAACCTCTATTGTGAATAAATTATGTTGTTATGAATTTCATTATACCCATATCTTTGCATAATTTTTGATTATTGTCTTAGGGCTATTTTCTAACATTGGAATATGTAGGTATGCATGACAGTTGTAAGGCTCTTAATAACTATTTTTGAATTGCTTTTCAGAAATTACCAATTCAAAATCCTGCTAGCAATAGATGAGAAAGCCTATTCCTACATAATTATCAATACTAAATTTTTATTTAATATTTATAAATTTAGTAGGCATAATTGTATCTTATTTCAATTTTTATTCCTCTTAAATACTGGATTTTAGGCCAACTAAACCTGTTAGGAAACAATTTACTCTTTATTTTTTAAATTTAATTCTATAATTCACATGGCATTTTAGTGCATGCTATGAGATAGAAAACTATTTTTTTCTGAATAAACAAATGTTCCAGTCTGAATTTTTACCTTTAACATTTATTAAATTCCTATGAGTTCTTGGATTAAAACAAAACTCTTGTTGGTTCATGTATTGAGTTCCACATTAGGACAAAAATCCTTTATTTATTATAGCTTTTTGATGCTTTTAAGTTATGGCAGTCTTTCCCAACAGTCCCAATTTTTATTGTGTGTTTTTAATTGCTTATAGTATTTTTGAGATTGAATGCAATCACAAAGTTACAATTGCTTTAAATGTACCTGTTAATTTGAGGATATAGCAGATTATGCTTTGAAAAGAGAATTAGGTTTGAGATGTCCTTGATTGGAATTCTTCATGCATGGGGAGATACTTTATAATATATTCTAAAATCCATGTTAATTTGATTTTAAAAACAACCAAATGATAAAATAGCAGTCATACACTTCATAAATCTTCTCACGGTTTTATACACTTACAGACTTTCATCTAGTGCTGTGGAACACGTGGTGAATGCAGGAATAGCCAGAGGTGGTTTTTCTTTTTCCCCAGGACAATAATGTCAAAGGATGGTAGAGCTATGTGTGAGAATGTTGTTGGAGGGAAGGGGAGGCTAGTAAGGAGGAGTACCAGAGTAAACTGGCCATTTTGGGGGATGCTATTATACAGAATTCTTCACTTTTAGGATGGGCCCAGGATTTTTATTTTACCTCTGGAGTGCGGTCATCAACATCAGGGAATGATAGATAATGGAACTTTGGGGAAGGAGACGTCACCCTGGATTTGGGGAGGCCAACCAACACAAACACACAGTAAAGCTGGCCCCCTGGGTCCTCAGAGAGGGAAGAGAGTGCACGCTGCCGCCGGCTGGGGGGGTCTTGGAACAGACCAGCAGAATGTTTTGCCAAGGTTTACAAACCAAGATTGAATTTCGGCTGAATTTCCACGAAATTTAAGCCAAATTGTGAAGGGACCTAGGCTGTGTGAAATGTCAGGTAGGAGACATGAGAAGATTGTTTAATTCAGGATTAGTCATTTGATCCAAAACTGTAAAGTGGAGGCATTCTAGGAAACAAATATTCAGGGGAAACCTTCCCAAGTACAAGTCTTCTGCTATCCACTTTATCAATCTAGGGTTTTGCAGGATGTTTGTTACCCCATGTGTTCTTGAATGTAGAAGGTTCACCACGAATGCAGGGAACGCCACCATACTTTCTTTATAAGGTTTGATTGTTAAGAAAAATTAGTTTTCTTATTGAAGTAACTGTCAGAAAATTGGACATGGTATAGAATTTTTTTGCAGGTAATTTTTGAGGAAAGGAAACTCTTCACCCCAATTTGCTCAGTTTTCTATCATGGAGAATGAAGGGGGAATAAATTGATGTCATCTGGAAGTAACTTTAGTTCTTTTCTTTTTAGAACTTCTTTCTTACATTTTGCTAAGCTGTTAGGGAATAACATCTACTTAAATGTTTTACTAATATGGTATGCTTTAAAAACATCTTTATGCCTCACCTCAATTTTTCAGCTATGCATGGGACACGGTGACGGCACAGTAAATTGAACAGTGAAGATCTTGGCTCTCCATCCAACATTGACAGAAGCTACCGGAGGGACTTGGGACAAATGACTAAATTGCTGTGAACTCAATTTCTTCAATTTGGAAAATGAGGTTATTGAACTGGATAATCTTTAAAGTTACTCCACTCCACCATCAGCTTTAAATTTCTAAGATTAATATATGTATCCACCTAGAGGTAGGATGAAGTGTGTATATTCAGATAGAAAGACAAGCATTACCTCTTTCTATCTTCCTATTGCTTATTATTAAATAATATTCCAATTATCTTACACTTATTATCAGTTCTAATAATTTTACCTGCCCCCCACACATACCGGATGCTTAAATACAGGACTGTATAAACTTACACCTGACCTTTGTAACAGCAGATGAGTGTGTACTGGAGTATGTGTTTGTGTGTACACATGCGTGTTTTCCTGTTGGATCTAAATCATCATCTTCAACTGAGGAAGTGAGTCTTCAACTTTGATAGCTCCATTCCATGAACAACTAAAGTGTTAAGTAACCAGACAGGTGAACGTTCTCCCCTAATTTGCAGCTCTGTAAATGCAGCTCTGCTCTTTCTCATTCTGGAGCAGTTTGGTTCAGGTCTTCCTTAGGAAACCTCTTTCTAATCTAAAAAAATATTAAGTGGTGCTTCACTTCATTTTCCTCTTGATCGTTTTTTGTTTGTTACATAAACTTAATTCAAAACAAAAAATGAAACCTACCTGGAATGTAAAAGAAACATGCCTTGTAAAGAAAAGCCAATGCTTTACATAAGGTATTAAGACGTTGGGAAGGAAAAGGAAGTACTGTAGGACTTCAGGAATGGCCATTTTTCTTTGAATGAGTACTGGGTAAAATGTAGAATTGACCAAAAAGTGATGTGTAGAAGTTTTTATTTTTCTATTATCACTAAAGCCTGGCATCTACCTATTTGCTTTTAGGGAGATATGATATCCTTATAAATTGTCCTATCTTAAAATTCTTCCTCTACCTACATTTGGGATTAAAAGTGTTATGAAAAGCATTAGAATAATCTCGTATGAATCGCTATCCTAGAACACCCTTTCTCCACTTTTCTTTACAAAGTGAATCATTCCAGTATTTTAAGGTCCAACTTAAGTGTCACTTTCTGGAATCTTCTCTGCTCCTCCAATGTTCTTGTTTATGCCTCCATAGCACTTCTTAGAGACCAACAGCTCTCATGGCTTGGTACAGTAGTTATTGTGGTAGACATTGGTGTTATTTCCCATATACTTCTGGTTTCCTCTCTTCCATGACGTGATTGACATCTTGGACCTTGGTGGCTAGGGGTGATGTCACAAGTTCTGACCAAACTTGTGAGTGGAAGTCCATGTAGCACTCTGTGGTAGAGCGTTTAACAGAGCCATATTTCACTTTGCTGTGGCAAGTTGGTAATATTCTATAAAGTGGTTAAGGACATTCAGTCAAAGGGGCAATTGACTGGGGCCGCTTTGTTAACATTTATGTCTACCACCAATAGATACGTGTGCTATTGGTAGTAATGCCCATAATTGTTCCAAAGTCTATCTGTAACAATTTTGATCCTAACAATTTGGCTCTTTTTTTTCATTAAGCTGGATCATGTGAGAGAGCTAGGAGGCAGCCCTGAGCACAGCCCTGAGTTCATCCAGAACAGTGTTCAAAACCTACTTTCACCATTTACTAGGTATACAACTGCAATCAAGTTACAGAACCTCTTTAAATATCAAGTTTTTAATCTTTAAAATGAGAATAACAAGTTCTATTCTAAAGACTGTGGTGAGAATCAAATAAGGTGTAACTGTGGTAGACATTGTCAGATATCTATGGTAACCCCGGAGGACCACCTGCATCCATGGAGCCAATTTGCCCAACGGCTTTTGATTTCTGAGGTCACACATCAGATACCTAATTCTATTGTCTAAGCCTAACACTCTGGCTCAATTAAGTAGTTTCTTCAAGCAGAAAAATGCAATTACTTAAATCGTATGGGAAAAGAAATCAAGTGTTAACTATTTACGTTAAACTGGGAGCTGAAAAGATTGCTAAACCTTTGTATAACCACTTTATGTTTTAAATCCTGAACTTTCCTGTGTTCCCCAACAGCCCCAGAGATTAGTACCTTAAAAATCCCTGTATATTAAGAAGAAATACTATTAATGTTGCTATTTTTTCTGGTACTCTCACCGAAATATAAAACTTAGTTATAAAATCAAAGATATTTATAACTCAAAAACCATAGGACCTCTATAGTTGACCACACCCCTACATTGATTGCCTCCTTAAGTTGACCTAATTTTCATAGACCTGACATGCACCACATGTTCTCAATGGAAGTTCCCATGTTGACCACCTCCACACATTAACCCATTGGTTACAGTTCCCTGGTTGGTCAACTTACAGAGGTTCTACTGTAATCTGATTCACCACTTGTATTTCACAGGTGAAGAGACTGCAACCTTATTGGTATATAGGATTATTAAGGTTAAACCTCTAATATTCCTGATTACAGTGACTTTACTGTAACATCATACTACCCTAGAATTGTTTACCTATTGTTTACCAAGGGCTGCTGTATTCTTATTATCAAGTTACTCTTTTACAAGAATTCCCCAGAAGTACAAAAGGACAGTAAGTACCTTGATTATTATTTACAGTTATATGTCATTCCTTCATCTCCTCCTTTCCTTCCCTTCCTCCCTCATTTTCTCCATTTTTCTTCCTCCCTTGCTTTCTCCCTTCCTCTCTTTTCCTTCTTCTTTTCCTACCTTCCTATCTTCCTTCCTCTTCCTTCTCTTCCTACCTTTATGCCTTCCTTTCTCTCTCCCTCTCTACCTCCCCAAAATATTTATTTAGCACTTACAGTGCCAGGCAAGTTTCCAAAGTTCAGAAATACAGTGGTTAATAGGAAGTACAGTGGTTGCAAGGAACCTGATCTCAGAGAGCATAGCACCTGGCAATGAGGAGAGACATAAAAATGTAAATATAACAAAGGATGATCAGTGTTACAGGGAATACTAATGTGGGTAAACTTTTCAGTGGGGCTATTGCCGTTTTGTTATTTTAAATACAATAGTTACAAAGTGATTTTTAGCTGAATACCTGAAGTAGCAGTGATTGATAATGTTTCCATTTTATACTCCTGTTTTTGACTTTAGGCATCATTATCATTTCTGTCTACTTCATTTAGTTCCCCCTGCCTCTCTGTATCAACAAAATTCCGTGTCATGGTTCACTGCACAGAACCTGCAAAAAAGCATTTATAAGTTACAGTGAAGGAAAGATATTTATATCTCAAAAAATTCTAAAAGTCCATATTCTAACACCCTTGGCTTTCTCTTTCTCTGTCATGATTATTTGTGTAACTTCTTGTTCCCAAGTGAAAATGTGGTTATTAATTTATGTAAGCTGACTGACAGGAACAGTGGTTCATACCTGTAATCCTAGCACTTTGGGAGACTGAGATGGGAACATTGATTGAGGCCAGGAATTCACACCCTGGACAAAATAGCAAGACCCCATCTCTAAAAAAAAAAAAAAAATCAACCAGGCTTGGTAGTACACAGCTGTAGTCCCCATCACTCAATTGGCTGAGGCAGGAGGGTGGCTTGAAGCCAGGAGTTTGAGGTTACAATGAGCTATGATTGCACCATTGTATTAAAGTCTGGGGGACAGAGAGATTCTGTCTCTAAATAATAAAAATGTTGCTCTGCAAAGAAAAATTATATATTTTAACAGCGTATATACTATTGTGTGAATTTTTTTCTTGACTTGAGAAGCTACTAGTCTGATTCTGCCTCTTTTTTGTTTTCTACTTGGTAGTCGAAAACATTGTTTCTATATGTAAACCTATTGTCAGTTATTAGTTTGTTCCCAGTAGCAAGAGCTGTGGGTTCTGAACTGGGTTCAGAGAAACCCAATGACACAATAGGAAACTATTCAGGTAAAAGTTATGGTGCCTGATTCCTTCATGTTCTGTCATATCAGGTCATTCCACTGGCTTCGAATTCAATCTTGTTTTTTATGTTTGAGATCCTGCCTTCCTGTGAGTGTTCTCAAGGTCTCCTCCCAGGCATATCTATTGTGCGCTCAATGGCCTGCCTGCCCCACGGTTCCTCAGCTCATTTATGCCCTGGCATCTGCTCCCTTTTACTAGTCTAGTCTGTCCCCAGTATTTGACATTGAGTTCCATCAAATCTCTCCATCACCTGCCTAAGATATGCAGTAAACAACCCAAGTGTGAAGCTTACTGTCCAAGCTGCACTTTCACTGGGGAAGATAGAGTTTGCACTGAGTTTATGTTGGAAAGGTAACTTTACTTTGGCCATTATTTAATCAGCCACACAATTCTACAATCTTCAATCTTCCTTTCCTCCTTGGTTAGTTCAAGGCTCTGAACAACAATTTTACACCTAGTTATCTCTTTACATCTGGGCAATGTTTATAGGCTGGAATAAAATGTGGCTCAGGTAGAAGTTGCCGATTTCTTCTATATTTAGCTAGGCAAGGCTTCAAGTAAGAAAGCAGTGCCCCTATTTCACATGAGAATGTTTAGGTAAATAATTGTTCAGGTTCTCTCATATAGCAGGCTAGTTCATTCTTGAGGGTCCTTGAAAGTTCTTCTTCTTTTTTTTTTTCATCACAGTCAATTTAGGCTGAGCTGGCAAATGATCAGATAGCCTCCATGGGGGTTACAAATTATTAGTGTCATTGCCTCTTCCACTGTAAAATTTCTGCTATATTTGAACAGTAACTAAGCAGCACTTAGACTCAATAAATGGTTCTAAATATCCTTTAATTAAGGTGGGAGGATCACTCGAAGAGGACCATGCTTTCAAGAGTAGAATGTCCTTTCTGGATTACTAGTTTCTCTTTTGCCCTTAAATTCCCTACTCAGTAGGCAAGCAATTGCTAAAGACGCCTCTCAGAAAAGTCCCGTGTGCTAATCCCAGCCAGTAGTCTCCAGGAGCTTTCCCAAGGTGGATGTTCTTTCTCTACACTGGTGTTCTGGGAGGGAGATAAGCCCACTGAACTTCAGTTGTATTTTTCCTTGTAACCAAGAGGCAATAAGACCTGTGGGCAACCACTCCCTATTTGAATCTATACAACATTGCCTTCAGTCTTCAAGCTGCCTTCTGTCAAACTCAGTGTCCTCTGTGGACTTTTCTCTTTGGCAGAACAGACTATTGGGAAGAACAGGTGGGGTGAAATTGAATTTTTCTTTTTTTTTTTTTTTTTGGTATGCAAAGTGAATTTCGGTAGTGAAAAGCAGATGATTATGTACCAATGGTGGTTTGGGGAGGTCAGCTGGATTGGGGATGATGTTGTGGCACAGGAAATATATTCTGATATATCTGCTAAGTAATGTTGCCTGAATTTGTCTAGAGAAAGGGCAGAGCTCTTCATTACTGAGTTTATGTTTTCTGGAAAAGTAAGACTTAAAAAAATAAGTGGTCTTACCACAAAGAAGTCTGAATCATGCATTTGGGAATGCTAACTGTATCAGGGTTACTCTTCATTCAGTATTTTTAGTCGCTATAAAAGTATTGCAAAGATTTAGTTATATTCTGAACTAAAATATTATACTAAAAGTAAAAAATTTTAAATAGTAAAATAGTAAAATATTATACTAAAAGTATTGCAAAGATTTAGTTATATTCTAAAGATTTAGTTATTTAGTTCTTAAATAAATAAGAACTTACTGATCAAGGAACTATCCTCTCTCTTCTCTACGACAGGTAGACTATTCTGAGGTGGTTAGGATAAGAGATTTCCTTTAGAACACACATCCTTTATTTCAAGCTGGGTGTGCTCTTAGGTTCATTGCTAACAGATTGTGCAACTTGAGGTTTGTGAATTTAACTTTATTGTTCCTTATTTCCGTTTACCATAAATAGACAAAATAATCCATGCATCTACATGAAGGTATGCAAAACTGCAGTATTGCATTCTTTACAAACATATCCAAAAATTTTGCCGAAAGGATTTCCCTCAATTAAAATGGGCAATAGTACAATAATTATAGGATATTCGAATAGTTATTTAATTCTTTAGTGGGGTAGATTTTGTTACAAATGCCTAAATCAAATAAGGATTTAAAGGAAAATTCCACTTCTAATAATAATGATTCTATTTAAAGTTCACCGTTACTAACACATTGAGATAATGTGTGCACGTGTGTTCTGGAATCCCTCAGCCAAGGGCTGGGAAATATTGCTAAAGATTAAGTGAAAATGAATCCCATCTTTGGAATGAAAGAAATAAATGTGTTGGAGAATAATTTCAATATTCATGAATGGGCTTGGGACTTGATTGCCTCGATGCTGTAATTTTTTTTTTAATTTAAGAATATTAGAGGGGACAAATGTTTTGGTTACATGGATTGCTTTTGTACTGCTTGAGTCAGGGTTACAACTGTGCCCATCATGTAGATAGTTTTCACTGTACCCTTTAAAAAAGTTCTAACTAAAGGAGATAACTAATTTGTCCTGCAGAAAGCCTTCTTTGTTGTTCAATGCTCTCATCATCCACCTGGAGGTGAGTGAGTGAGAATGAGGGAAGAGTAAGTGTGAGACCTTTGTGTTTACAGATAGTTCTTATGCTTTTGGGAAAGTTAATTAAGAATTGAAACCTTAAGCAGATGACAATGTGGGTTGTTGGCTGTTAGAGCATAGTGACAAATAGCTCTGAAAAGTCTTCAGTTTCTTTTGTAAACAGAAAGGTATGGAATTTGCACAAAAATGCACTGCTGAAGATCTGCTTTTCTTCAGGGTCTAACCACATAGTAAACAACAGAAATAACTTGTTTTAATGAAGTGTGGTGTTGAAACGTTTATCAGCAAGTCCTTTCTACCAGTTTCAAAAGGTATATTTGGATAAGAGAAACCTTAGCCCAGAAGAACACAATCTAAAATTTAGTTTTAACATTTTCTTCATGTCGTGGTTGAGAAAAGTCAGGGAAAAGTTTGACTTTCATGTAGTTGTGAATTTATCTCTTATCAGACTGAGACACATATATTGTGACTAAGTCACTAAGTGACTTAATTATTTGGGGTAGACATGGTTGGGGAAGAGGAGAGAACTCTGCAAAATGTTTGATCTAGAATGTTTTAATGAATTCTATCTCTTAAAGGGTCTGCTTCCTTCCTCTTTCTCTGGATAGCAGAGTACTGAGCTCCATGGGAAAAACTTTTCAAGATGCAAAAGTGTGTTGTTATAATGAGAACATGTAACAAAAACCATACCGATCAGATGGAAAATGTAGGTAAAACTTGGAGTATTTGAGATGCAAAACTAAAAGAAGTGGGACTGGGCAGTACAAGGAGACAAATTTGAAGTAAAAGAAAGATAGAAGAAGGGAAGAAGTAACTTAGTTTCCAGTTTGGGGATGCATTCTGAACCCTGGAAACAATTACAAAGAAGTAAATGCAATTTAAAAGAAAAATCCAATGGAATATGTTTAAATCTCAATTTCTCTCTTCCAAGTAAAGAGAACAACTTCCTGGAAAGGCTCTGTAGGTCTATCTAATGGAATGTCTTGAGCTGATGGAAATAATATTTCTTACTGCTCAAGACTGTGGCCTCTAGCTACATGTAGCTACTGAACTCTTGAAATGTGAATGGTGTGGCTGAGTAGCTGAATTCTATTCAATTTTAATTGTAATGGCTACATGTGGTTAGTGGTTATCATGTCGGACAGCACTTGACTTTACCATCTCAGAGGGCTTCGCATCATGTTTTGGTGATGAAGGGACTTTGTCCTGCATCAGAAAGGATACTTCTGAGAAAATTTGAGTGTTTCTCTGAGGATGAACAACTTTTTGTCCTAAATCTGTGATGTATCAAGCCACACAATTTGCACTAAGGTAAATATTCCCTAATTGTAAACATGTCATCCTTTGTTCACTCCCTATATGTACTCAGGATCGGTGGTTAACCAAATCTACCCTTGCATGGCCTGGCTGCATAGGCCAGAGGAAGGGGAAGGGGGAAGTTCTAGGAGAGAAATAAAGAACATGCTTCTTAAACTGAATCAAATAGTTTCCACCTACTTTGATCTTTGAATGACTATTGAATTGCCCAGCTTTCACACAGAGTAGAATTTGTCGAATATAAAAATATAGTGTTTTTTTGTTTGTTTTTTGCTTTGGAAATTTGTTGAAAATTTGTTACAATATGTTGTTATGGCTGACTTTCATCATGGATTTATTTTTGTTGTTGCTGGTGACAGGATGCCTGCTGTTTGGTCCCTGAATAATCCAAGAAACACAGTGTTTCTGTACAAACTTTACATTCACAAGTTGATACGTCTTGGTGCAGCAAGATGTTAGTAAAGAGACAATATATGTAAAATGACCACAGAAGAAATATGTCTTCACTAAAGCCTTGGTACAAGAACTGAATATCATCTAGGGTCTCTCAGTATTATAGATCTTAGGAGACTTAGGGAATGATTAAATTACTGTCCAGTGTGGACCCCAATCAAATGCTGAACTAGAATGAGATAATTATTTTTAGTTGGTAACTAGATACTTGAAAGGTTTTCCATACCATCAGTAGTTCATTCTACCTTGACAAGATCCACCAGCCAATCAATTCAAGCAATTAACCACCCATTTCTCCATTTCTTCATGGTCCATTTCTTTTTCTTTCTCAGCAACAATGGGTATGAGAGATTCAAGGATTATACTACAGCAGCAGTGAGGAAAATTCTAGTTTCCATTTTGATAAAATGACTAGTCATTTGACTTCCTTTTCTTTAGTACCAACCACTTAATCTCAATTCCTTTAATAATGAATCTACAGTTTACAACTGTACTTCTGTCTGTTAGTTTGTGAAATAAAATGTTGTTGAAAATAAGAAGAGTTGTTCTGACCTCACTGCCTTGTCCCTGCTGCAATTTCATCTCCTCTGATCTCTGTTTGGAATTCTCTTCATACTTCTATATTATCTACTTCTCGTTCCACAAAGGCAGGAATTGTGTCTGCCATAGTCTGTGTAGTATCTCCAGTACCTACACCATGATTAGAAAAAAATAGTTGCTAAATAAGTTATTACTTGTTTTAAAGCACAAATATCTTCCTTTTCTCTAACCTTTTGGAATGGTTGTGCTGCTTAATAATGAGATTGATTCGTGTTTGCTTAGGAATGTATCTACATTCATATTTTATTTGTTATATAAATTCTTGAAGAAGCATTGTTAAGTATTTTGTACAACCAACTTACAAGAATATATGGGGTTCTGAAAGGCATCTTCAACTACTTCTTTGCAAAGAGTTTTTATAAAATGTGACATTCAACATTTTTTGTCAGTGGGTTGCATCCCTACTATCTAAGGGTCTCTGGTGTTCCTTATCCTTCCCTAATTTCCATGGAACTTTTGGGGTCTAAAGAAGAGAGACAGGCTGAACTTGTTACATTAACCAACTAATGAATCAATTAACCAGCAGGTCTTGAGTTCCTCCGAGGTGTAAGTGCCTAGTCAAAGTGATTTGATGTTGCTGTGCCTGCCTTTGAACCAGGGGCCGTGTTGCTGTAATAATGCAAATCCCTGTGCTTCTCTTTTCAACACACCTGTTTGGTTTAAAAACAAATATTAGATCCACGTTATATAGCGAATAGAAATTTTCTTCACTTTTAATGGCTTCCCAAATGTCTGGAGAACTTCATAGTATTAGTGAATATCATGAAAGAAAATAGGAAGTAAAAAAAAGTGAGAAAATGAAACTTTTACTGCTTCAAAAACAGTGGTAAGTTCCCTGAAGTGGTAAATGGACCATCTGTGTGCTCCAGCACCAGAAAATGTATAATTTCTTTTAAAATAGCGAGTACATATCTGTCCTCTTAAATGTCTATCTGGAATAAAGTGTGTATTGTTGTATGAAAATGAAGCAGGAAGACAGAATGAACTTTTTAAGCACAGTGTGCCTATTTACTTCAAAGCTGTTAATTCTTTTTGTTACCAAGAATAAAATTTATTAACTTAGGTAAATGTAGAGAGTCAGGCATTTTCTTGGAATATGGAGGGTAAGTAGATCACACCTTGAAAATCTCTCTGCTCCCATTTGGAAAGGCACTTCCTTGAATCCTGAACATTTTCTTTGAAATATTACAGACACTGCAATGAGAAAGAGAAAGTTTAAGTTCTGATGGAACTCACTTCTCTTCCCAGTAGTCCTGGGATTTGTATCTCTGGGGAACACCTAAGACCCACCAAAAGTGTTTGTCGGTGTTTGGCAGTAAAATGAGTCAAGGAAAAGATGTCAGGTCCTCTAGCTTATTTCAATCCCTTTCTTTCTTTTTTTTTTTTTTTTTCAGTGTTGGTTGATTATTTACAAGGTTTACAAAAATGCAGAAATCAGAGATGGAAAATTTAACAGCATTACATTTAGTGTCCCACATTTTACTTTGTCCCTGTGAATGCAAATCCCCTCTTCACCTCAAAACTCTTCAGCTATCTCTCTTGGTGGTGGAGGGAGGCATCAGAGAAGATAGAATAGAGATATACCCAGTAACATTTGAGCAAAACCCAACCTTCTGGAATCTTCTACCTTCTTTATCCAGCAGCCTTCTCAGGCATAAGACAGCATTATATGAGTTTTTGATGTGGCTCACGGCCTTTTGCACCTCTGTACCTTCCCATCTATTTTTTTTGTCAGCCTGGAACCCTCTTCAATAGGCTAAATTTACCTCAGATCTCAGCTTAAATAACTCGTTACCACAGGAATCATTTGTTCTTAAAAAGATTTGTAAAAACTGAAATTTTGAGGAGAGAGAAATTATGGTCATTTGTGACCAAACTCAAAAGTTAGCTGTTGATTTATTGTTGATTTTAAAAATCATCTTTCTGCTTCCGAATAACATTTAAGATATTATAATTTCTGTCTTTTTCAACAATGACTCTTCTTTGCCTCTGATATTGAATTTCTTCTCTTTACATTGTGATGATTTCTTCCATTTTACTTCAGAGTTTTCTTAATTTTAGCTTAGATGATTGATAGATTATCATTTAACTCTATTAATTTTTCTTCTCACATTTTTATTGCAAACATATATACTAAAAAGTCCGATGCACTTAAAAACTCATTACAGAACAAACATCTGTGTAATCACCAGCCATTTCTTGAAGTAACTATTTTATTGACCTTAAAAAATGATTTCTTTGAAAATAATTTTATTTATTAAAATAACACTATCTATTTATGTGTACTTAAATGATATAGTTTGGTATTGCTTATTCTTGAAATTTACATACGTGGAACAATACTGTATATATTTTTTTGTAGCTTCTTTGATTCAATATTACAGTTTTGCATGTGTTTGTAGATCATTTTCAAAATTTATTTGTCTATTCTACTGTTAATGGAATAAAATTTGGGCTGCTTTCATATACATATTTTTTGGTATACTATATCCCAATGTACATGTACATGGGTTCCTTTTAGATATTTATACTTAATTTTATTGAATAATTGGGTATTTTTATCTTTATTTTATTAGAAAATGACAAACCTTTTTTTTACAGTGGTTGAACCAATGAACACTTCTATCAGCAATAGATGAGAGTTCTCATTGCTCTATATATTTGCCAATGTTTGATATTACTAGACTTTTATATTTTTGCCCCTTTAATTTATATATCCCTGATAACTAAATTGGTTTAATGTGTTTTTAATATGCTTATTTCCATCTGTGGGTCTTCTTTTATTAGCTGTTTGTCAATTTTTCCCCTTAAGTTATCTGGTTTTTTCTTGTGCTTTTTTATTATTTATTTGTATGAAGTCTTTATGTTATAGTGTGTTGGGAGTGGGGAGGGCTTTGTTCCATAAAATCATTCAGAGATTCAGGGTCTTTTCAACCAGTAGTTCCATCACTTCCTAGGACCCTGGAGTCCTTCACCAGATCCCCCACATTTGCCCAGCAGATGAGGGAGGAGAGACATAACATAGAAGGAGTAGGGCCATATGGGAAGTTTTATAGAAGTCGGATCTATGTATGGGTATCAATGCTGTATATTAGTCACTTCTACTTGCATTCCAAAGGCCAGATGTCAGTTATATGGGAAAATGTCAGTGACCTGGGAAGTACAAGTGAGGTTAGGAAATGGGCTCAGAGTCCTTACAATGAAAAAGATATTGTGTTCGGTGAACCCAAAGCATTGTCTGCCATATATCCCATCAATGGGGTGATATTCTCCTACATCATTTTCTAAAAACCTTGTAGTTTTTGCCAATTTGGAGTTGATTTTTGTATATGGTATTAAATAGGCTTCCAATTTCATTTTTTAAAAAGTTAGATGCCCAATTGTTCTAGTAGCATCTTTAAAAATCTGTCTTTTCCCCAATCAGTAGTGGCATCTGTCGTAGATCAAGAGTCAGTAGTTAGATCTATTTCTAGACTCTCCATTCCATTTTATTGCTATATAATCTTTGTGGTGTCAATACCACATACATCACATTGTGTGCATATACAATTCCCTTTTGTAAAATAAACTGAGGGATAAGTGTGTGCCTTTCACTGCCTCAGTAGGGCCTTAAGAAAGGTATTTAACTCTTGTCTGTCTCATGTCTTTATAATAGGGAGAATAATAAACTAGTAAGATGGTTGATTAATTAAGTTTAATTTATAAAAGATACTATTTAATATTAAATAAAATTCATATTATTTGGGCCTACAGAGTATTTATATTTCAGTTTATTATATTTTCCTTCTAAATTGTAAAGCAATTTTAACAAACAATGTAATACATCTGAGTTATGATAATCATTTTTTAGCCCCTTTCTGCTACATTAATGACTGGGTTCTCTTAGGAAAATTGTTTAACATGAGGTATCTTTTCTTATGAGAACTTTTGCTTTGTTTTTTCTCTTATCCATTTTATGTCTTTCCCCTTCCTACCCCTTTTTATTTTCTGGAGGTTTTAATTTCTCTTAATTTGAAATGTATTCACTTACCTAGAATGTTCTTCAGCCCTCTTTATTGAAAGCCTCCTTCCACTGTTTTCTCAGTTGGTTTCCTTTTTCTATTTAACAACAACAAAAAAACTTGGATTCTTTTTGCTTTTATATCTTTGAAGAGCCCCCTATGAATCCATGGGTCTATTTCTTAATGCTTGCATTTTTTTATTTTTCAATGAAACTATAGCTTATTTCTTCTTTGTATAGCTGTAACTCTCTTCCGTACTCATGCATTTTTATTGTTTCCTCCCCACCCCAGTTGTTCCCCACCTGTTCCCTCATGAGCCATGAGTGGCTCACAAAGCTGTTTCAGGTGGCCCATAAGCTGCCTGTCAGGTCACTGCTCCTGCCTTCACAAGCAAAGTGGGTCACCAATGAGGCCTTCTCATGCTTCCTAGCAATGGTAGGGTCAATACTCACAGGACCTCACCCACCATGGAAATAAACTTCTTTTAAGTTTATGACTCATAACAGTATAAATGGAGCATATCAGATTAATTTAAATAATGAAAAAAAATACCCTCCCAAGCCATACCATACCAATAGGAAGTCCGCATTTCCTAACATTTGTGAACCAACTATGACTTCTACATAGTCATAAACTCAAAATTACATTGCAAAATGCAATAGATTTATTTATCTGTAACGAGACTCAACTTATATTTGAAAATCCATCTCAGCTAGATGGTAGAAAACTTGCCAGCTCCCAAAAATTCACTGACCACTAGTCTAACACTTAGTCCCTTATTAGAGAGGAAGTGGCAATTAGTCAAATGAGGATTTTCAAAGAATCCTGTGCGTCCTCCAACCTTCCAGCCTAGGTTCTGGGAAGCATCCTGGATAATGTCTGCTGTGCTTGGGGATCTTTTCTGAGCTTTCTGTTGTCACGTCACTCCTGAAGTCCAGCTTGGGATGATGGTGCTACTGCTCTATTTCCTCTCTTTGACAAGGTGATGGAGCCTTCTTCTCCTGGGAGGGTGGTTGGCATTACATCACCCTGCATTCATCCCCATTTCACGGTATAATATAAATTATATGTTCTGGCTCCCACAGAATTTGGCCTTTGCTGTTGAAACTAATCTCTTAAATTAAAAAAAAAAATCCTTTTTTCTTTCAATTGCCTGAGTCTTGCAACAGAAAAGCCAAGGCTTTTAAGACTGTTGTCTCTGCTCTAGATTTATAAAAATCAATTTCAGAACTAAAAAGTCAGGAGCATAATGTTTTATTCTTTTCTCTCAAATCCCTTCCCTAAGGGAGGTACATATTAAAACACCTTATGCTCTTGAATTAAGGGTCAGTAGTGGGGGAGTGGCTAGTAGAACCACTCATGTACTTTAATGTTAAAATATTACCTCTCTGAATTTGTCTGTTTTTATTGAAAGTATGTGACCATCAACCACGAAAGGTCTTTCTCTTCTGTTTTTCATTTACCATTCTCCCTGGTACTATTGTCATATTGGAAGAGCTGGCTACTTATAAGTACATGGGAAGACTAAGTAATTGTAGTAAGCTATGACAAAGTCAGTTGCCAAGTCTGTGAAGCCTTCCTTTAGAGAATTTCAGAGGACTGGACACTAAAAATAGTCATGACATTCTAAAATATTTAAAGATATACATTTTTTTAATTTGTAATTTTGATTATTATGACATAGGAATCTTTTCTTTTTTATTTTCAAAATGCATTACTTTATTTTCCTTACAAGGCAGCCACACATTAAGCAGGTGACAGTTACATCATTTCTTAGGTAAGCCCCAAGGCATCCATGAGTGTTGCTGGAGCTTACAGCCAAAGGAGTCCTGAGGTTTCAGATATTAAAGCTTTCCCCACAGCCACAAGTTCCTTGATGTTTGGGTTATCAAACACAAACTCACTGGATAGTGAGAAATGGACTCCACATAGTCCATTTCTGTTCCTAGAAGTGTTAGCTGTGCTTTCTTTTCAATGAATACTCTCACTTCATCTTGAAGAACTTCTTCATCAGAATGTCCTTTTGTTTTTGTATATTCTAGAGTATATGAAAGGCCATTGCACCCTCTGGTTTGGACACCGACTTTCACGCCTACGTGTTCAGGCTTATCTTTAAGAAGTTATTTTATCTTGTTTACTGCTGAAGGTGTCTCTTCTCATCAGTTTGTTTTTGCACTTCACAGTATATGTCCAGGTGACCCAGGGTGAGGGTGGCCCAGGTGGGCTGCAGCTTCCGCGTGCTCACAGCCCAGACAGAGGCCCGGACTAAGGAAGCCGACATCTTCGCCACCCCGGCGCTCCAGTGCCTGGGGCTGGAGCTCGGAAACCTCAACCTCTCTCCATGGACACGGCTGACGCATTGACGCCACAAGCTCCGGCGCACCACGTACGGCACACCGGCCCCGCCCCGTGCCGGCCCGCCCCACCCGCACCCATGCAAGTTTCAATTTGACTTGGCTCGTTGCTGTTGCTGAGAGGTCTTCATTTGTTTCCATCCATCTGGATTTTATGTCTCTTAAATTCGTGTATCTCAAAGGTTTGTAATGACCCACATATTGTTTTGAGTTTAACTATAATAATATATTACCTATTAAGCTTTCAAAATCTGAAGAGAAAAAAAGAAATGTTTTCTGAAAGAATAAGTCACCTGCCACTGATCACATAATTCCAGAAGGCAGGAAAACTTTACGGAACTTTGGAGTTCATGAAAATACTCTTTAGATCTATAAGTGGGCCCTAGTCATATTTGTTTTCTTATGAATTCCTTATAAATTCTTATGAATTTCTTATGAAATTCCTTTTAAGAAAATTTCGCATTCAGGTCTATTATGCTATATTAAATTTCTTAGGTGATTTAAATTAAAAGTAGATTTAATTTGTGGTCCTAGTTTAGTTGAAAATATTAATAATAATAATTGCACATATTTTCATTGGGCTGATCATAAACCAGACACTATTCTAAACACTTATACTAGCTCATTCAATCCTCTCTACAGCTGTTTGCAGTATGTTTAACATTACCATGATTTTGCAGATGAGGAAACTGAGGCCTAGTAGAATTGCTCTAGGTCACTTTACCAGTAAGTGGCAGATTCAAGCTTCAAACTCAGACCACCTGGATGGACACCACGCTCTTAACCACTTAGTCCACAGACTACTGAGAAAATGACTATGTCCTAGTAACTGGAAACAAACTTAGGCCCTTTAAAACTATGTGCTATTTTAATAGCACAATAACCAGGGTACCTCAACTACAGCACTGTTGACATTTGGGGCTGGATAATTCTATGTTGTGGCAGACTATTGTGTGCATATACAGAGGTCTAATGTCATTCCTGGCCTCTGCCCACCAGTACTCTGAGTTGTGACTACCAAAAATGTTTCCAACATTGCAAAATCACCCCAGGTTGAGAACCACTGCAATAAATCCAACCTCTTAAATATTCCCCATAATTCTTTAATTTCAGAGGACTCTTTTAAAGAAATAATATACCATTTTGAAGAAATGTTTATCTGAAGTTTGGTTTCTTTTCACTCCATAAAGTTCAAGTAAAATTACATTTAATATTTTGATAGAAATGTGAACAGTGATTACCTCAGTGGTGGTAAACAGGCCTTTACAAACACTAATTCTTCTTTTTACTATGATTTGTTTTTCAAATTTTCCACCATGATCTCCAAAACAGAAAAAAAAAAAGACTAGATAAATAACTATTTACTCAGGTACCAGCATCTTCCCTGGAATCCAAAGCCTCTGAAACCATTTCCTGGCTGCCAGTGTGGAGATTTCTGGGGTATTTCTCCTCTTGGTTAGGCCACCTTCTTTCTTCTTCATACTCCTCTTCTGAGTTAGTTTACTTGGTGGAACTTGACAAGAATCTACTTATGTAAGAGGTTATTTTAGAAAGATGCCAGAGCACTTGCTGAGAGATGTGTGCTGTGTCTGTGAGCCTACCATTAGATCGTAACCTGAGCCAGTTAGAGAGTTCCAGCATTCTCAGATGGGTCTTGTCTAAGATCCACTTTGCAGAACAGAGATCATCTTTCAGGATAAACGAAAGGGCTAGCCCCACCTTGCAAAACTCAAAAGCTGAAGAGTCCTGAATTCGTTCGGCAACCATTTATAGATACATCTATTAGGTTCACAATCTGTTCCTCCTTTACTGTCCTAGGGGCTAGGGGTACCACAGCACAGCATAAAAGATCTACCCTTAGAGAATTTACTTCTTAGCACATGAGCCAGACAGTTGAGAATTTCATTAGATATCCTCCTAAATTATCCTCTAGTTATTTTTTGGCTATCTTTTTTTTTTTTTTGTAGAGATAGAGTCTCACTTTATCGCCCTCAGTAGAATGCCATGGTGTCACACTGCTCACAGCAACTTCCAACTCCTGGGCTTAGGCAATTCTCTTGCCTCAGCCTCCTGAGTAGCTGGGACTATAGACACCCGCCACAATGCGAGGCTATTTTTTTGTTGTTACAGTTAGGCCAGGGCCAGGTTTGAACCCAACACCCTCGATATATGGGGTTGGTGCCCTACCCACTGAGCCACAGGCGCCGCCCATGTTTTGGATATCTTGTCTCTTCAACTAAATTGAAAATCCTTGAGGGCAGAAACCACATCATACTTCTTTCTAAACTCCCATATTGCTCAAGACCCTTCTGGGCACATTACAGAACACTCAATAAATATTTAGCAGTGGTTAGTGAACCAAGCAGAAAAAAAAAAGTTGCAGAGAATGCAAAGAATATGAGAGAGAGCTGGGCACAGTGGCTTAAACCTGCAATCCTACTGCTCTGAGAGGCCATGGTGGGTGGATTGCTTGTGCTCAAGAGTTTGAGATCAGTCTGAGCAAGAGTGAGACCCCGTTTCTACTAAAAATAGTTGGGCCTTGTGGAAAGCACCTGTAGACCCAGCTACTCAGGAGGCTGAGACAAGAGGATCACTTGAACCGAAGAGTTTGAGGTTGCTGTGAGCTATGTCACTCTACTGACAGTGACAGACTAAGATTCTGTAGAAAAAGAAGGTAGGAGAAGGAGGAGAAGAAAGTGAAGTGGACATCATAATAAGAAAGTAAGTCCGGACCCAGGCTGGGGCCTCCGGTGGGCGGGACGTGAAAGCCGCGGCTTCCGCCTTCCTGCTTCCGGTCTGGTGTTCACCCACAGTATAGAATTTAAACCTCTCTGAAGTGTATGGTAAAACTAAAGACGACGTCGAACAACCAAACGTAGTCTAGAACTGTGATTGGTTCAGTAATAAGAGCTCGCCACTCAAGCATACGTTTTCCTAAGACTGCTGTGAAGATGTTTGATATTAAGGCTTGGGCTGAGTATGTTGTGGAATGGGCTGCAAAGGACCCATATGGCTTCCTTACAACAGTTATTTTGGCCCTTACTCCACTGTTCCTAGCAAGTGCTGTAC